>VWZG01010462.1:47395-89070 GCA_013396735.1 Grallaria varia | reverse complement strand
AGGGGCTGTCCGTGGAGAAGACTAAGTAGTAATAAAATAAGAAATAACTTGTTTTGCCACAAAAACAATTTTTCCTTCTCCAAATTTTTCCTCTTTCTTCACCCAGAGTAAATATTTCACAGAAGTTTAATTTCAAACAAGTGCTAGGTTTAACGTATCGACTTCTTTATCCTCTAGTGACGTAAACAGAATCCACACACCAGGGGAAAGGTAAGTAGGGGAAAACCTTCCTGCTTTTCCACATGTTGTACGTGCTCAAGTTAGTGTAAGATGACAATGAACTTTAAGCTTGCGACACTTCTATGGAAACAGGTCCCGACTAAAATTAATTTTCAGAAAATGTGATAGCTTACTCTTCTTACCTACAAATTCCTCCATATGTAACAAGCTTCACAGACATATGGACTGCAGAAACACTCCAAGTTATCAAAAACATTCCCAAAACCAGTACTTTTTTTTTCTGAAATGTTTAAGGTATGTACATCATATAGAGTTTTGTGGAACAGAAATTTCACTAACATTGCTTGAGATGAATTAAATAACTCACTTGAGGTTAACAGCTGTTGAGCAATGCTGCCTCCTCCCAAACCCATGCTGATAAAAATGAGGAATCATATTACACTAAATATTTATATTACTCCCTCATCCTAATACAGGTCTCTTCCAGACACACTGTGTGACTAATAAAAAACATCTTATGCCACATCCCCAGACTTATCTCGAGAAAAATATCCCAAGTCTGACACGACATTGCACACAAAGAGCACAGTAAAGCATGGCCGAGACCCCTCCTCCTCCTTCAACAGATGAACTTTTTTCTCTAAGCATCATGATACATTCCATTTAACAATCATTTTTGAACTAATAACTTAGTGTTTGAGAACTAAGGAGGAAAATAAAATTCAGTGGTATTTAGCTCAAAACTTTATGCATAGTTTACTTCCTTTAAAAAGAAAAGGATAGATACAGAAGTTGAGGTAAACACTGAAATTTGACCCAGCACTAGAACTGGAAAAAGCAGAGGGAGTTGTCTAAGGGTGTGAGAGCAGATAACAGTTTGCTTGGCGACCTTACCACATCATCTTTACCTCTTCTTCCTAATGAAGCCAGCAACTCAAGACACTTCAAAAATAAGAAAAAAACAGAATCACTTAAGCCTATTTAGTCTCTTGAGCTACCCAGGCTGCTGAGCTGGCGAGGATGAGGGACCAAAATCAAGAAGAGTAAGTACAAATAATCTAAAACCAGAATAGATACAATTAAGAAAAGCGGGGCTAAGGTTTGCAAAATGCATAGAAAAGACACTTTCATATGTTTGAAGACATTACCTAATGTGACTGCAGATATTTGACCAAGTTTAGAGCAACATGCTGCACCCACATTTGCTATGGACTGACATTTCTCCCTTGCAAATTGGTTATTCTTAGTCAGAGAGCAGAAACAGCTCTGGTTCAGGTAAAATCAAGCAAAGTAGGAAATAAGTTATGATTAAATCCAAGCAGAAGTGAGGCTTTCTGACTACATACCTCTTTGCCATGTTACTGTAGATGGGTCGATATCAAGGCGCACAAATTTGCTGATCTCCTCTTCTGTTAAAGTCTCAGGATCTGTCTTGTTTATTCCCAGCCTCTACACACAAAACAAATTAAAGAAGTGTGATGAAATGGCTTTTTTGCTTCAAATGGCATAGCTGCTCTGGCTTATCAACCCCGCACAAGTGAGGAGTTTCAATCTTAATAATCCTCTTCTGAAAAAAATGTAATCTAATCCCATAAGGATTTTTTTTACAATCTACTTTTTTAAAATATAAGGAATCATTGTACTAAGAATCATGCACAGCAAAATAAGTCAGTTATATTTGAAATTCTGATGCATGTATTTGAATGCTACAAAGCCAAACTATTTTTTGCTTAGTTGCAGCTCATGTGAAGAGAAAAATCCATTTCAAACATAGAGAAAACTGGCATATTATCCGTAACAAGAACACTTCCCCTCCTTCCTTAACCTGCTACCTGTAACAGTGTAAATGAGGACAAAATGAAAATACTCCAAAATTCTGATAGGACAATCTGCGAGATTGACTCTGCTTTAGACTCAAACAGGCATCACTCACATTTTAGTTTACTGACATTCAACTGAGCAGCACAAAATCTTAAAATGTTATGCAAAATGTTTTTCCCCTTCCCAAACAGCAGCTGGTACTACCTCTATCGTTCTTTCCACCCGCCCCCATTCCAAGTGTGCACTTGGCAGCTGTCCATTGCCACCCAATGACTCTGAAACACCACCAGTCAGGACTCATAAGCCAACAACAAACATGGAACTGGGCATAGAAGACTGAAGCTGTCCTTAAGGGTCATATCCAAGGTGTTCATATTCTGTTTCTTCTACACTAATGGACTGTGTTGCTCTCTAGGCGTTTATCAGAATGGCAGTCTCAAATCCAGATATGTTATCCATACATGAATTGCACAGGAAGCTCTTTTGGAGGCATGTAGGAAGAAAGATGGGATGCAAAAATACACTGTGCGTACAAATGTGCTTCTACCCCTTGGAGGAAGAACACTGCTAAAGTGACATCAATAAACCCCCAGAAGTATATGCTATAATAAACTTTCAAAACCAGAAAATATTGCAAAACCAAAGAATGTGAGTTTTCAAATGTGACTCTACCATAATAGGAAAAGTATTTTAAAACCTTTAATATTTCGTCAGAATAGACACAGCATTTAAAAACATTACTGGCTTATTTCAGGAGAAAAGAATAACAAAAATGTTAGTTGTGAAAATAATATCAGATCCAGATCCTATTACTCCAAGGATGATGCTTTCAGAAAAAAGTCTGGACTTGATAAATTCATGAGTGTTGATACAAACCCAGTCCATTCATCAAATAATTTTAAACAAGTTGTGTAAGAGAATACACTTTATGAAGAGATAGTATAATTGAGGAGAGATTGTACTAACAACTTACTCTCAGACGGGCAAGCTGAATAGTAGAAAATCCTCTCATGCCATTAACTACTGGAACCAGCCTATTATATAAAGACTAGAAAAAACATAAGAAATCAATGAAAGAAGTAGTCAGAGAAAGCTAATTACTTTTTAACTTATTCCACCTAATTTCAGTAAGAATTTCCCAACCACGTAGGTTATGGACTTTTGGTTGGCAACTTGAAAAAACAGCTCTGAGAAGGTGGCAGGATTCTGAGTAAGGCCCATGATTTAACAGTCTAAAATCCAACCACCAAAAATTACTGGGTTTCCACATTTTACCAAAAAGATATGTGTTAATTTTAAAATGTGGAACATTTTAAAACTTTAATCAAGGCCCAAATTATTCAAATTAGTCAACATTTGCAAACTGGCCTAACTGCATGCTTGCATTGCATCAAGTAAAGGGAATATGACAACCCTGCTCAGTTTTAACACTGGCAACCAGAAAGAAGGGGCTCCTTCCTTCACTTTCTCCCTTCCCTTTGAAGACTCAAGTTAGCATTTGTCTTAAGGTCACAATAGATTTAGCAGAGAGAAAGTTTATTTTTCCCCACAACTCCTTCTTTTTAAAGTACATCATACCAACTACACATCTGAAGAGTACTGTGTAATTTTAAATCAAGTCTACAAATTATTGAAATTAATAATATTATATATAGGGGAAACATCCTTTATTGCACCATTTAGTACAGTCTGAAATAGTTGTCAATATTCTGGGCATAAGATCCTTATCTTAATGACTATCTTATGATAGCCATTTGCCAGAAAAATACATTCTGTAAAGAAAATTTCACAGCAAAACATCGAATGGCTTCAGCAATAGTTCCTGTTCATACGGTGAAAATATAAAAAGATGAACAACTTATTTTGCTTTGAAATGCAGTTTATTGAAAAACAAGAAGAAAAAATGTCATGTGGATATGAGAAAATAATGCTCACCTTATCAGACTGAGTGTTTTCATGCAAGATCCTAGCATCAATAGCAGCAGCCAGCAAATTATTTGCAGCAGTTATAGCATGAATATCTCCAGTCAAATGAAGATTGAACTAGAAGGTGAAAGCAACAGGATCTTTTTATAAAAAAACATTTAATTTATGAATCTCAGACAAATTAGCAGCAGCAATCATTGTTATCTCCTTGAGGCTGCAGCTCCGATTAGTAATCTCTCAGTGTAGATTAAGTATTTCCAGGCTGAGAATACACTGCGCCATACGAAGGACTTGTTCTCATCTGAGTATGTGGTAAACTACCCCAAGTTTAGTCAAAGCCACAAACATCTTCATTCTTTGCTAAATGATCCAAGAACAAGAGGCCAATGGCTACAGTTCCACATCATTAATACCAAATCAGTTTACTGTTAGTAATTACTAATTGACCTGGATCAGGTGGGGATTACTGCTGAATCTCCTCCAGAGAGCACACCAGGCATGCTGGCTTTGGGGATGTATGCCAGCCTTCTGCTAGCCACAGGAGAACAGCCTGTAATGTAAGCGGCATGAACTTTGCTGATACAAAGTTTGACCAACAGTGTTTTCCATAAAACTCTAAGATCAGCATCTTAGATTAAAGTAAGACTTGTGTTACACAAGTGCTGTATTTTTCTGACAGAATGCGATAGTTGATTAACGGGGATGATCACGTCCCTAAAATGGGAGTTCTGCCCTCCTTTACATAGTAGGGATTTGCCCCCTCATGTCCTCCTCCATGTGGCCCCCCAAGCCCCATAGAGAGACACACAGAGACCACTGGAGAGGCAGCAGAGAGAGAGTTTATTACATGGGCAGAGGTATTTATAATCTTTCAAAGAATCCTAACAGGTCCAATAAGAAGCTAGGGATAACAGCCAATAGGGAAAGAGTTAACTAAGGGCCAATAGAAAACTTAAACAGACTTTTTTATCAAGGACACATTCTTTCGGTCTCGGTGGGAGATAAGGACTTTCTCAAGGGATTTTGGGAAGAAGAAGCAGTGACAGGGAAAAAACACAGAAACTCCATTTTAAACACTAGTAACAACTTCAGTTTCTAAGGTATTCAGGTTAGCTTTTTTTCCTTCTTCACCAGCCCATTTCTCACAAGACTTTTTCCATTTCTGATCTTGTTTGTTCACTGCCACAACAGAAGAAGTCAGAAGGTCAGTTTCAGTGGCACTTCAGAGCCGACTGTGGAAGGGCAGTGACACAAAGCCTTTGACTGTGGTCATACTCAAGTACAATAGGGGATCAAAATAAGAAAACACAAAAAATATCAAAGCTACATTAGGATTCTGCTTGGACCAGCTGTTCGCTTTCAAAGGTGGTACTTCATCAGTTCTGGCCACAGAGTGGTTTTCCAAATTAGATTCTCTTGGGGTGAAACTGTCACACATTTCCAAACAAGCACTGTAAATATCACAGACAGTCAACACCTCCAAAATCATGAAGTCTGACCTTCAATTGAATACCATCACACCCATTAAACTGTATCACAAAGTGCAAGTTGAGGCTGTCTCACCTCCTCCATGGGGATCACTTGGGCATATCCACCACCGGCTGCTCCACCTGCACAGGAAAGCACATGGACTCATCAGACTCCCGCCAGCTTTGAAAAAATACCCCATCTTTAAGCAAACGAAGTGAAACATACAATGTTGATGACACATTTTCAGTATTTTGATTTCTATCAAAAAAGACCAATGATGCATCCAAATAAACAGGATTTTCTTAACCTTGCTGGCTTTTTTTTCATTAGAAAGTAAAATGGGAATTCTCGATCTGAAATGAAAGCCTACACATGATGGCTGGGACAGGCTACATAAGATCTGTTCTCTGCTCCTGCTCAGATTTAGGACACAGTCATGCACATGCAGCTGCTGGGTGGAAAGACATAGCAGTCGCAAGCAAGCACTGCTTCTGAATGAAACCTTCACACTCTTGCCTGAGCGTTCCTTTCCCACTGCCTCTCAGGGTACAGGCAAAGAAATATGCTGTAGCCTACGCACAAGTTGAGTGGAGGGATTAAAGCACTCACATGCATCAGTCTTAGCTGAGAAGCACCAAGCACCAGGAACCTTCCAGCTGAAATCAAGCTTGTTAGCTTAAACTTCAGCAAAGCAAAGTAGAGCAGATGGGGGGTGCTTGCCCAGTTAGGCACCAATTTCAGCTGAGAAATGGCAAAAAAAGGATTGCATTACTTCCTATCAGCATTGAAGACAGGCTTGAAATCTGGCTGGGTCTTATCTGGCCCTCAGGCCTCAGGGTTTCTAGGCAAAAAGGCAGCAGCCCACGATTAGAGGTGACAACTCAGGAGAACAGAAAGAAGAGGTTCAGACCTAGCCAAAGGTATGATACTGACACCGCTGAACCATACGCACAACTGCTGGCTTCACTGTATTGATTGGAAATATCCAATATGGACTCTTTCTCAAGGAACAATTAAACAGTAACATTTAGGGACACATTTAGAGTGTCTCCAAGTAGAGGGGTGGCTCGAAGGACGTATACTCACACAAAACTCCTTCTGGCTTATACGTTCCTTTGCCTTTCATTATGTTTGGCCTTTATCTGCATTATCAATACATGTTAAGTGCAGGAACATAGATATGAACCTTGCACAGGAAGTCATGTGGCAAAACACCCTTATTTATTACTGATATGTATCAAATACACTACTCCTCAGACAATCCACTAAGTGAAGTAATTGAGAAATTAAAAAAGAAGAAATAAAAAAGGAAAAAAGCAGTATTTCCTTTTAATCTGGAAGAGATCATAGGTTTTACAAATATTATGTACCTTTAACTCCAAAAGTAGGTCCTTGAGAAGGTTGTCTCAGGCAAGCAAAGGAATTAATGTTAAGGTGTGCCGTAAGTGCCTGAACGAGACCAACTGTGACTGTGCTTTTCCCCTCTCCCAGGGGTGTAGGGGTTATTCTGGCAAAACAAGAAAAAATATTAATCAAATTCTTTGCTGATGTCAACCTGGCTAAGGATATCTGAACTTACAGCTTTTGATTTCAATGAAGAATATTTGTACAGCAAATTTCAATAAGATTACTTTATCTTCACAAAAATACTGCCACGATGTTAGCCCCTAGCTCAAGCTGGAACGCTAATATACATGTGTCTTCTATTTAAGCAATTTACTATGATAGCAGAAAAAGAGAAGATTATTTTGGCAAAAGTTCTAAAAAGAACATATTGAATTTAGACATTTTTATTACAGCACAAAAGTCTCACCAGTTTCATTAACAAACCATCCATCACAATATTCTAAGCATGTATTAATACTTTTCTGCAGCAAAGCATGAGATCTTTTATTCCCACTGCTCAAACTCTGAATGAAATAATACAATATTTTAAATTAAATAACCAACACTTTTGTTTGTAGAGTTCAACTATCCCTCTCCAATTTCCATGTCATCATAACCCTCAACAATGACAGATCAGCTGCCTTTCAAATAAAACAGGACACAGAATGACACAGAATTCATTATATTCAACTTAACACGACTTATTTTACACTTGTGTTTCATGGTATTTTTGCAGATTTAAGGGTGATAAGGGATAACAACAATCACAGTCCATACAAAAGCTCAAAAGCCTCATGCTACAGCTCCTACATCTAGACCATGATTGAACTACGAAAGAATTTCAGGAAGATATCAAATCTCAAATCAGAGACTCTAACCTCTGCTCTGTTCTTGTCCCTAGAGAAGACTCTACTCTTGCTCCTTTAATGAAGGGACGACAACAGCTGATTTTGCAAGTAGAAAACTTCACCAGCGTTCAGGGAATGAGAGACACCCCAGTTCAAGTGATGTTCTCCCTACTTTCAACATCAGTAGTACATTTGTCTATGATCCATGTTAAGTGTGCGGGCACAAGGGTTTTTCTCCTCTTTCTGGCTTTCTTCCTTGAAGCATGAACACATTTCATGTCTCCAAAATGCATTCAAACGATTCATTTGAAGCACAGCATTTCTTGTTCTGACCGGCGAAAGACGAAACACCCGTGCCAGTCCTTTTTCCACTCACACCACTGTCACAAATGGTACTTTTTCACAAAGTGTAACCGTTTGTATCTTTACGGCCTTTTCTACCTGCAGAGAAGTAAGTACTTTGGTGAAGCTGATGTTAAGAACTAATGTTCATTCCCAAGGAAATACAAGCATGCACACGCATCCTAGTCAAAGGGGAACCCTTGTCCTATGACCTCTTCAAAATTTGAGCTAAACCATCTAGATTTAATTAGAAACACTTCCTTTCCCAAATAGGAATTTTTCCAAGATATTACTATCCTCAGATCACAATTCAAATGGCATAAAAATATTAGTATAATCATAAGATTCAGCTTAGTTTAATAAGTTTACAGATTGGCAAAAGCTCTTCTTTGTCCCACAAAAGTAAACAGATGAGAAACATTAACTTCATAAATCTATCTTTTACAGCATCATCAGAACCTGGGCTGCTTGTTAAAAAGAAGAAGCCTTTGTTAGATATGTCTGGAAAAATCTGGGCAATAGGAGGCAAGCCAAATTAACAACTTTATACTGTTCCATAAAAAATTTGTAGTGTTTTAACTAAAATTCACTGATACTAATGGAGTTAAGTGTACCTATAAGAAAATCCCTGAACTAAGACTCTTTGCCTCGAAGTACTCTTATATGACCATGTGAACGTGGGTTACTTAATTTGGGCATTTGGTTTTAGTAATTTTTGCCCCACATTTATAACGTCGTGTTTACCAACCCATCAGACTCTAAAACATTGTCAATAACTTACTATCCAGACTATTTCATGACCCTAGAATGGCACTCCTTTGACTTAAAAAGGAATTCACAGAATTTTAGCAAAATACCTATGTAGAGCCAACAAAAGGTCGGAGAATTAGAGCATATCTTTTATCTACTCTCAAAAGTGGTTTTGGTTCCTGTCTTATTTTTGTCTGTACTAGGCCTCTTTATTTCCTTCTGATCTACTGCAGTAGCACAGAAGGCTACTTCATTTCTTTTGGGTTCCCAGTTCCTAGAAGAATAGATACTTTTAATCTCTACGTGGTCACAACAGGGAACCCTCAAGGTTTTATTGTTGCCACAACAGTAGCTTCCAATTTCCCCATGACTGGGAAAATTATCTCCTTTATGTCTTAGGATCCTTACTTTTGTACAAACACGCATCTTTCAGAGCACCACATCCAGGTTAACTCACTTTTGCTACCAGTTTCACTCTTCTAACTACTGTTCTAACACTAGTTTCCCAAAACCCATTCAAACCTTTCCTAGCATGGCTTCTCCTTACCCATGGCTTCTCCTTACCCCTTGTTCTCCTACTATCTCATTAATTTTTGTCTGTTTTACTAATCTCATTTACTTGACTCTCTTATTCCAGATTAAAGACAGATTTAAAGAATATATGAGTAAACCTGAGGCATTACAGCTCTCAAAGTCTTAAGAAAGTAAAACCTATTTAGCTAATGATTATTCAAAAACAGTAACAACAGAACAAAAAGAAAAACCAACAATAACAAAACACCAAAAAGCAAACTATTCTTTTATGAAACAGACATCTATAATTACTTACTGGAAGTTACCAGTAACGAACTTTCCTCAAACCCCCAAAACTCCTTGTATTTGCAGTGCTTCCTGCTGGTGGCTACCTCTATTTTTAAGCACCAGACACACTAAGCTCACATTCAAGAGAATTCAGAGACACCATCACTTAATTATTACTCACCTACAGCTCAAAACATGACAGGGGGCCTACCTGGTATGTACAGCAACACAGGGACTCTTTACAACTCTTATGAAACAAGCAAAATCAAAGATGCAGCCTCCTATCTGGCAAAAGAAAGGAAACTGGAACTGACAAACATATAACCAGAAGGCATGTTGGTAGTAGCATGAAGGACAGTATCTGCTTGTCACAGAAGATAACACACAATCAAGTACCACGTTACTAGAACGCTCTGGTAACTTGACAGGCCTCTTCTAAAATGGCTACGTAAAATGAGCCAGAAAATACTGGGAATTTTCTGAGATAGAACTTTCTCCAGAAAACAAAAAGAGAAACACCACTGGTCATTGATTAAACTGGCAGGAAGAGATCCTGCCTCTACTGAATTTCCAGTACATTGATACTCTGCACCAGCCACATCCTTACAATGTGGCACTCAGGGAGAACCAGTTTCCACCATAGTGGAGGCAAGAGCAAACTTATTTTCACCAGCACACAATGGTTTGCAGCAGTAAACAGACATGCCTTTGCAGACAGGACCTCAGCTTCCTCAAATCTGCTTGGCTTTAAGAGACTACACTTTCAGTGTGTTTTTCAGATGGCTTTGCTCATTTCATTCGGTTCTCTCCTTTCTGAGAAGCCCTGTGATCCTTAGTTTTCCTGGAAATAGAGTTATGCAGGTGAGTATCTAAAGGCTCAAAATGTCTGAAGGCAACAGTGATGGAGAAGAACCAGAACCTGAGCTTCCATAAGTGGTCTACAGAACTCAGGTGACACTCTCACAACAGACCTTGTTCACAGCATCAGTAGAAACAGGCACAAACTTCCGAGAAGCCAGAACTGGGAATCTGACCTTAAACACTCTCTACCTAATAGAATTAACAAAACATGAGGACTCCGTGAATCACACTATTCAGTGAAGCCAGACTGGTCTGGACAATTCACTTACCTATCTTCAACTTCCCCTCTCGCATGAGACATCCTGGCAGGACGCCTTTGAGTCTCAGAGGTTCAGTAGCAGCCTGAAGGCTACAGGATAAACCTTATGAGCTAAATAGTTATTTAATAGGACTCAATAGTTACCAAAACCTCAGCTTTAAGTATTAGTCAAAAGAAAACCAAACCAAAACAAAAGCCTTAAATTAAAAGAAAATTCGATTCCAATCATTCCTCTTAGAACGCTTATTTCAAATATCTTCCCTTTTGTACCTGGTCTACTTTGATCAGTTTTTATAAATAAAATAATCAACTTAAGCTGTTTTGTGGACATTGAGATGTTTTTGCTGGCTACACTACAGAACCTACACTCTTGTGGCTTAGGTCACTTGCTCACATGGGTATAAAATTACAACTGCCAATGGCTAACTTTAGCTCAGTTGTGCAATGCTGTGTTTTAACCTTATGCAAATCCAGGAGAAACCTTCTTTAAAATGCAGTAGATTTTAATGAACTTCAACAGACTTTTACAGCCATTTGCATTATTCTTCAAATTTCTTTAATATGTTTTCAATCAAAACACAGAAACCCCACCATGACTTTCCTCCTTAAAACTTACTTTGCCACCTACCAAGCAGTCATCAGCTCCTTGGCAAAGTAAGTTTTCCATAACACTGAAAGCCTTCTCTGGTTATGTATATCAAAACAAAGATAAGAATATGCAGACTTTTTGTTTGCTTGTTATACATCACATTAGCTTACAGCAGAGCTGTTTCTGTGGGAAAGCTACATGAGGTCGCCCAAAGAGAAAATAAACAGGGAGACACGTACTGCACCAGCTGTAACCTTCTCACAGCTCTGCCAGCTGTTGTGACTCCAGCAAGAACTTTAGTGGATATGTGACAATTTTCTATACATTCCCTACCTTCAACTCATAGGTACGAGCAACTTCAAAGATTTTAATGAGTTCATAATTCCTGTGATCCATGTGGAAACCTGCAAAGCCAGACTATGGAGACCAATTGAGTTCCCAACTATGTACATCTCCCACCCAAGATTACAACTGTCAGAAATGTGTTTCTGAGAACAGAAGTGTTGCTAGCACTGTCACCTCATCGAGGTGAGATTATGACAACATTTCAGCGGTACCCTCAGGATGGGACTGGAACTTCCAAATACAAATGCACAGGTATCACTGTGGAGCTAAAATGACTGAACGAGGACAGGAACAGAGTGTGGAATTCTCAACTACAAACACTCAAAAGCTACAGAAGACTCAACCAAGGCAATCCCAATCAAGAGCTGTGCAATGACATGATGAATACATGACAAACTGTCTTAACTATGACTTTGTCTTGGACTGTAAGACTATTCAGTGCATCAATACGGGTATTTTCCCCTTTTATTCCTCCCTGTTTTTTTCCTTTATTATATATTTTCCCTTTTTCTTAGATTTTATGCACCTTGGGGTCCAAGAAACACAGTGAACAGAAATACAGTCCAATACATACCTATTAGAAGTAGAATGCCATTCCAAATATGAAAATTCTATCCCCAAAATATTTACCATCATACAGCTTATACAAGGCATTAAATTAGCATTTATTTTCCTACCTTACCAAAAAGGTAGTTCACCACAGAACTATCTATTACTGTCAGGGGAAAAGTGCTGATTTTAAATTTTTCAGCATTCAAAATTTAGCACACTTCTTGCTAAAAGTAGCATCATGTTTCATAATTTTCCCACATTCTATTATTCCTCATCTTGAAGTGAACGAATTTCCAGAATTATCTAGTAAAAGGCAAAGCACCGGAGCATTTAGAAACAAACTATTGGAATATACACACTCATATACTCTAACAAATTTTAGCTGCAATCTCATATTGTGTTTGCAAATTTCTATCTACGTGCTTGAATTCATGATTAAGTTACCTTGGACACTAAACTTAGTTATTAGGTCATGCACAAGCTTCATTCATGTGCACGTCCTCAGATTGCAATGAGTGGAGGCAGTTTGAGTTAATATATCATGCAACATATTATTTAGCACACTAAAAGCCTGTATACAGGCAGTAATGCCCAAGAACCAATTACCCCATGGTAATCTGTGACTGTCCCCACAGTGTCTTAACACGAGCCCTATAACAAGCCAAAGACAAAGAAAATAAAAAAAGTCAAGAACAAAAAAAAAAAAAAGTGAAAAGAATGCTCTCCAGACAGAAGAAAATGAATGTTATGAAGAAATAAATTCTTTGCCCTATTTTTGTGTACATGATAATCAAAATTTTTCAGCATACAAAGTGTGTACTGTATGAGCCACTTAGGTGTATTTGTTTGCATTTAGAAAGAACAGAAAAGACTGCACTTGGTAGCAACTTAAAAAAACAAATACAGCTATCTGTAGAGATAAAAAGGTACATTTTAGTTGCATTTTACTATTCAGAACAACAATTTGTTGTCTCTAGCATGGCAGGAATAAACTAGAAGAGCATTTGCAGCAAATATTTATAATTCTTATACATTGTAAAACATTTAAACCCAAATTACAGGCTCAAATGTTGCAGGCTGCATCATGAATGGAGGTTAGAGATTCTGTAGTTTGTTCAATACACACACACACTTTACACTCCCTTCACATATGAAAAGTTCTCATCAAACATTATAAAAATTTCCACCAGACCAAATAACCTGAAGTATAAGCATGTATCTTAAATATTTCCTCTGAAGCATTGAAAATTTATTCTGAAGACCTATACTGCATCATTTTAAAAGAATTTCTAAACATCTTTGGTTATTGCGAGCAAACATAATAATCCAAGTGGCAAGTTTTAGTTGACCTTGCTTTGGCAGGCAAAGAATGAAGACACCTGAGGATACTATTTCACTCCCCAATTTCCACACTTCAATGATTCTCCATCTGCATTGCACTGAACATTTCCCCAGAAGACAGTTCCCCACTTTTCTTAAAATCACTGTCATCTGCTACAGTCATTTCAGGAAATGAGAACAGCTGAGAGCATATAAACACACATTATACGTATATTTTATATGTACAATATTTCAAAGTCAAGCTTTGAACTCTCTCAGGAGAGAATGTTCCCACTGTCATAGATACCTTGTCTGCCACTCCCCCTGCAAAAGATGTGGCTTTGTACTAACCCCATCAGATGCAATGACTTCAGAGACATTACATATAGCAACATATTGCATCATCAGGTTGTGCAGGTACCAAACCCAGGCGTTTCTTTGTGAAACACCATTTGTACATGTTATATAAACCTAAAAAGATGGAACTTTCAATTTGTTGCCATCTGTTCACCTTGCTAGTCAAAACTTCCACAATTCTTCCACATGCATATAGGCTTCGTTCTACAACAACAATTGCTTAAGATACCTTCTTTGAAGAAGACATGGAGACAAAGTGGCGTGAGGAAACATAAGCACTGATGAGTGCCATCTGACACAACTAAAATCCACCTGAATAGGGCTTTGCACCTCTAGATCTTTTCAAAGAGAGGTTTGCTGATAGGGAAGCCTGGCTCAGCCTGCAGCATGATGCCCAATTGAGGTGTTGAAAACACAAGCCTGAAAATTCATGGCAGCAACTTTCTTCAAACTCAGCTAAATGCTGAACATATTTTTGTTTCTCCAATGCAGTAAAAAAACCCACCAAACCAAAATAAAACTCTACCAAAGGAAACCAAGCTCAACCAGCTATTACTTCCTTCTCTTAACTGCTCCAGCACCCCCCAGGAACATCTTTATTGCTGCACTTCTATCACACAGCTTTGAAGAAAGCTTCATAACTTGCCTGCCTCAGCTTTGTAACATCAAGTCTCTCCGTCTACAATGGCCCCATCTCTGACGATACCAGAAATCCAGGCTGTCCCCACCAGAAGGGAGTAAAACAGTTTGTGAAACACTAGCCAAGGTGAGAAATCAGTAGATCAAGGCAGTTCAGAACAGGCTTCTCCTGCTGGATCAGCCTAAAACTGTATATTAAACCTGAGTGGTTTTACTTAAAAGGAAGTAACCATACAGATTGACTCAGAACATAAATATGACATTGCAATTTAAATATTAATGAAAACCTACATGTCTGTTCGCAAGTAGAAGTTTCCACTTAGTAAACCAGGTGAACGAAAAAATTGTGTCACTGAATGCAAGAAAAGACCGAAACTCTTCAGAAGAGAAGTGCTTAATTCCTGCTGAGCATAGCATTTGCTATAGTCGTGGGAACAGCAAGCAGGATAAGCCTGCCTGGAGACATGTCTACATTTCAGAGAAAAAACATGGCTTTTTAAACTTCGTAATCTGTTCTTCAATAAAAAAGTATTCATTGTTAATATCAACAGATTAGTGTGTAGCTTCTGTTAACATTTGTTTATAAACATACACAATACAAGCAGCCTTAAATATCCAAGTTAAACATTTAAAATTCTGATAAAACAGTAAGAAAAACTCCATGCACCAACAAAGAGATTCATAGAACAAACTACCTTTTATAAAATATGCTTTACTTCAGTAATAACAGTTTAGAAGAAAAGCTGCATTACTTCAAAAAAGTTCAAAACCTGCTCACTTTCAGAAGAGAACAACATACAGATGAAAACATTCAGGATTCTTATTTGTGCAGTGTATAAAAAAAGATGTAAGTTGCATGTTTATATTAATATGAGTGGAAAGAGCAGACATTAATGACATTACAGTGCATTCTTACCCAGCAACTAGAACATATTTTCCATCTGGTTGATCCTTTAACCTTTCCAGCAGGGACAAACGTACTTTGGCTTTGGTTTGGCCATAGATCTCAATTTCATCTGTAAGCAATCCTATCTCCTTGGCAAGGACATCAACAGCTTTTGGACTCTGTGCTCGGGAAATCTCAATATCACTGGAAAGGAAAACAAATAGGAGACAGGAGATTTCGCTCAGCTTAGGTGGTCGACAACAGAGCACAAAACAACAGCAAATAATCCAACAATGGAGTTACTGTAATGAGTTTTTCAATCCTCTCTCACCTTTTATTAACCAAACCTAAATAGTAGCTAACACCTGATATAACATTGAAAATCACATGCAGTGTTTGTTAATTGTTACAATTTCACAGAGCACTCTTGTTTAATCAGATTCCAAATATTACGTAATGCTTTCATACTGAGCTAGAGACGTGCCTGCTGGATGCTCAAGCACGTCCCTCCGGAATGGATGTTTCTGGCTTTGTTTTTCTTTTTCTTCTCCTCCCTCACAGCATATTTCAGCACATATAATTTACTAAAAAGCGTATACATTCCTTGGCCAACAGTCACACAAACACATTCGCTGAACCCCATGCTTGTGCATGTACCCCCTTCATCAGAGGGTAGTGCCATGGAAACTCGGCCTCGCTACCCCCCCATGAGGGCACCAAAGGAAACAAGGCATCTGAAGACCAACTCACGCACTTCTAAAACACGGCTAAACTAAGAATGGCCACACAGAAGGAGTCTAAAGCACAGTGCTCAGGCCAAACATGCACTGAGCTTATGAACTACCTCCAGCAAGGACTGCGGGTGGCAGCTGAACCAAGTACACATCACAGATTACCTGAGAGAGGGTGGCTGTAGGCTAGGGATCACTATCGTGGCTGGAATCCCTGACCTAGACCACACATGGCCTTTGGATTTAATAATCTTTTATGAATTTTTCATTTGTGAACTTGACTTAGCTGTTCATTATGTCCACATTAGCATTTAGCAGCTGTAAGTCCCTGCAGCAGTGAAGCCCAGGCCCAGCACACAAGGTGTGAGAAGTTGTCTCCTTTGGCTTTGAATTGCTCATATTACCACAAAAGCAACTTCAAAAAAAATCCCAACTTTCAGCCTAACCAGGCTAAATTCCTTCATGCAGTTTCAGTTGATTACAGTGTTTTAAGGCAGAATTTGGCAAAGGCATCAAAGCTAATGTCCTGAACTTTCAGTCTGGAAGACCTTAAGTATCCACCGATGAACACAAAATTACTGCCAGATCTCAACTCTGTGTGTGGACTTTGGCTGTTCTGCATCCACCAGCAAATTATTAGTCTGTGCCAATTTAATTGCTTGCAATTCTTTTAGGATATCCTAACTGGGATAATTATTCAGTTATAATTCTCAAGTATCCCTTTTTTGCAACGTGCAGCAGCTAAGTGGAACCTAGAAGCCATCCATTCAAACAATGACATAATCCAGTAGTACAGGACAAGAAGTTCCTCAATCACAGCACTAACCTGGAATTCACTTTCTTTCAAAGACATACTAAGTGTATTCTCTTTCCTAGAAGGATATACCTTTGGCTTTCTTATGCATCACTTCAAACACAACTAGCCATAAAAATGTAACAAGAACATGAGATGAAGTGGCTTACAAACATCACATGGCAAAGAGTATCTCAAGTTTTCATTCAGAATTTTCTACATAAAAACAACTTGAGTCCCAGAAAACTATCGGTAAGTTGATGACAGTGTGGTGCAATAAAGATTTAAGCACAGAAAATTTTCAGGGTGACGGTTCTCCTATTAAAGTAATTGATGCATTTGGCAAGAGGAGAAGGATGTAGATTCATATAACAAAGATAAAGTATTTCTAGATAAATTAAAATTAGAAATAGTTTTAGAAGTCAAGTAAAATTGACAGTGGATGCTAACAGTTATCCACTGGTAAAACCACTGCTGCCATCATTTTCCCATCTGAAATTCCCTCAAAAGTCTTCAAAGCAACCAGACTTTTATCAACTCAGAATCTCTTTAGTGACAGGCTGAACACCAATACATGCAATAGAGTGATAGTAGGCATAATTTCACAATGAATTTGCATTTATACGTTAACTACTACTGGGGCTATACAAAATATATTAAATGTTTATATCTATTCTATTATTTCTGGTAAAACCTCTTTCTAACACAGAGGAAATTAAAGATTTGGTTATAACTAGCATTTAGAAGTCTACATTTGCAGCTGGCTCTTTTAGTCTGACAATATATCCTCTATATTGGAATTACCAGAATCATTCAATAAAGTTATGTTATTCAGTATTGCTGAAAATGTGCAACAGTGGTTCTTCTGCATGAAAGAAAATTGTTAGGCAAGAAGTCCATGACTGACAATGGTAAGTGACAATTTACAAAATGCAGGAAAATTTGAAAGATGCAGGAAGGCTCCACACCTACTCACCTGTGTGCGTAATTTCTTTTACTGAATATTTTAAAAAAATTTCCATTCCATTTTCAATATATTTGAAAATACTTCAATTAACAGCCAGATCTCACAGAAATCAAAAAGCAGATGTTCTTAGTTTTAGTGTTTAAGCAGCTTTGCCTCATTTTCAATGAAAACTCCATCTGTTTCCACACAATGTGGTGTATTACTGCAAGATTACATTTTATTACAGGATACTTTCCATCTGAAGGGTTTCTTTACATTTAAAAGAAAAGACAAAGCTAGAGAGTTAGCAGAAAAATGCAAGTCCTATTAGTGGTTATATTATACGCCATTATATATTAATTATGTAATTATTTATGTATTAAATACAATGTTGTAGAGAGGGCTGGGAATAATTTTTTTGAGGTTCTTTTACCATCACATTCATGACATCACATACTTTAACCTAACTTTTAACTGTGTTATTTAAGCGTATTTTTTTCTGGGTTTAGTTCTAAAAACGTTACATGCTAGCCCAGGAAAAGCTCAAGCAGTTCTGTCCCCTTGTACTCCTGGGTATAATAGAACACTCATTCTTTGGCATCTTTGCTTTAAATTCCAAGTGTGTCCATTGCCATTAAACTGTTGAAAGAGACAGTGAAAAGTGAATCAAAATGCTTAGAAAACAAAACATTTTGTTACAGCTTCCCCAAAACACAGCAGTAGGACTCAGAATTACAGAATCACAGAGTGGCTGAGGTTGGATGGGACCTCTTGAGGTCATCAGGTCCAAGCCCCTTATCATGTAGGGACATCTAGTTGCCTACGACCATGTCCAGGTGGCTTTTGAGTATCTCCTAAGATGGACACTCCACAACCTCCCTGGACAACCTGTGCCAAAGTCTGGCCACTCGCACAGTGGAAAAGTGTTTCCTGATGTTCAGATGGAACTTCCTGTGTTTCAGTTTGTGCCCATTGCGTCTGGTTCACTGGGCACCACTGAAAAGATGCTGGCTTGGTCCTCTTTGCATTATTTTACGTCGTATTTATACACAATGATAAGATCCTCCAGAGCCTCCTATCCTCCAGGCTAAGCAGTCCCAGCTCTCTCTGACTTTCTTCCAATGTGAGGTCCCTTCAGCGCATGCATGGTCAAGAAGCAGGCATACAAATAAGCACAAAAAAACTGCAGCGCTTTCCTGCACGGCAGAATCTCACTTCAAGTCCTCAGTTCCTCTCTCCATCAGCCAACACAACCTACAAGTAGCAAAGCACTTTAGCACAGTAAAGAGCTCAGGCTGCTCTGAATGTCACAGATGTCAGCAACTGTGCCAAGGCAGATCTGAAATCCCTGTGGCCCGACAAGGCCCTCGGGAGGTGAATGACAGGAACTGACTGAAAAGATTCTGGCTATGAGAATAAATAAGCTTCCTGCTTTTCACATCCACAGAGGAATTTAAAAGTCTAATGCAGAAGAAAGTACTTTCTGCTGAGGGAAGAAAATAAATACAACTCAAATGCCATTGAAATCACTGAGCCTTAACTAAACACCTTCCTCCATTATGGTGTAGCCTTTAGGAACTTCTCATATTTTTTATTTCTATTGGTGTTGCACAAAGCTTCACATCCTTTCTTCAATGAAACCTTCCACATCTTCATGAAACCTACATCTTCATTAAAAAAACCTTGACTCCTATGCACACAGTAAGAGTAAAAAAAAAGAGTAAAAACTGAGAGAAAACAGAAGGAGGCATACAACACAGTGAGGCATACAAGAGAATGGTACATGTAGTCCACATAAGATTAAAAATTAATTAGGCATGGATTATTTTTAGCTTCACTGTCACATTTAACACTTGCCCACACTATTTACAAAATGTTTTTTTAATTTTTGTTCTTTAAAAAGCACATATTACCTGGGCACTGGAGAGAGGGGCTGCAGTTTCAAGCAGTGGACGTCCCACTTCCTGTACTGCCGGGACTGGATCCATCGCTCCATGGTTTTTACCATGTTCTGGTTTTAAACAAGGGAACAGCACACATCAGCTGCATCATAAATGCTGAACACTAATTTCAAACAATCTCAAGAAATAACTTCTATAGCAAAGGCTAACAGAAAAAACCCCAACCTGAAAAATCTTTCCATTTCATGGTTTTAGGACAAAACAAAACCCACTGTTCTACTGCTTGACCACATTTCAAAATGAAACAACTCCATTAACACGTAAGTGGCAGAGAAAAAGATGGAGAATAATTATTCTTCTTTCACACCATAAAAATAATGGAAGATACTAATTGTTCATTGACTGACTTATGCTGCTTCCCTAGTAAATAACAAACTTTTGGACCCTCTATCCATCACGACACAAAAATGTGGACAGATACAATTAATCTTCAGTGTCTTACCAGAATAAGTGACATTAGCCTACTAAAGCTCTGCCAAGCATTCACCAGAATTATGACATTTGATTTTTAATTTACCTTTCTCTCATTAATGTAGCAGGCATTACACCAATCTGATTAAGAGTTGCTATTAAAATGGGAGGCAGGCAAGATGTTCAAAAGAGTAAAACAAAAGTTAAAATCTAAACTGCAAAGGCAATTTCTAAACGTACAAAAAGAGCAACAAATCTGCAACACTAAAGTTACACTAACCTGCATTCTCATTGCTATTGCAAGAGAACCAACAGTGTTTTCAGCAGCAAGGTTGTTCTGCTGACCATAGTTGGATTTATCTGTAAAATATAAGTATTGCATTAATAAATCACAAAGCTATTGTGAGTGGGAGCATGTGTATTTGAAAGTTTTGTCCAAATAAAAAATTTCTGAATGATGACTTGAAATTTAACAATGTTACTGACAAAATTATACGTGGCTTCTTTAATACTTCAAATGAAATCACCCACAACACTGAATGTATATACTGTGAAAATCAGAGAGTAACTGTATGCTCTGAAACATATTACACAAATACACACAAAAAATCCACACAGCTGTAAGGATTTGAAAAGCTATACATATTCTCAAACAGAACACCTAAATGAGCATCGTAAAGACTGTCTTCTTCTCAACACACCCATTACAGCAAGAGAGAAGAACAAAACGACCACAAAATACTACATAGGATTATTAACCAATGAGATTTACAACTCGGAAACAGAATATGTAATTTTTTTTTTTGAGTAGCAAAAGTTACCTTCATCAGCGTGACATTAAAAGTAGACAGTCTGAAAAGTCTACACAATTCAGAGTGACTCCAACTTTAGAGACAGTTATAATTGTTTCTAGTGGCAATATATCAAATAATAATCACACATTAGCTAATCTTACTAAACATATTATTTTGTCATTTTGCTGTAATCCTTCTTCTGGCTTGTTCTTCTGTTATTGTTTATTAATTTTTATCTAGACACAATTTCTCCAAAATTCACATCCTATTCTCTGTGGGCATATCAAGGCTCTAGCTGCATTCTGAAGGGCGTAGACATAATTGTAATAAAAAATAACAACTGTACACTGACAGTTTTAACCTTTCCCCACAGGAGAACCAAAGTGCAAACCCTGACCTGGTCAAGCTCTCCCCCTACTCGCCCCATCTGTATTGGTCATTAAATGCTCACATTGCCTTGCCCAATTACCCCTCCCGACAAGGGTTCCAGTGGCAGCAAGGCACAGAAAACTCAGACTGGAGCCAGCGTGGCCGGCAGAGGAGTCAGCACCCCACTATCCCCACCCAGCTCCAGCCCACTCTGTCACACCCATCACTGAGAGAGAAAAGATACCCTCTCTGCAGACACCCTCATCCTTTCTCAAACTTTCTTGCCAGCAGGCACCTACACATCAGTGACAAAGCCAACCAAGCAGGAGGTAACAGTCCTCATATTAAACTCTAGTTAAGAAAGTGTTGGAAAAGTCCCTCCACTTGCATTAACCCTTGCTACTAAAAAAACCCAAACAACAAAATCTTCTGGAGATGCTCCGCTTTAGATTCAGACAGAGGAGTTTTACTGGAACAGTCTATCACAGTCATAAGTTGACTGTTGTTGCCTTGAGACCAGGCTAGGAATGCTGCCAAACAGGCAAATGAAGTAGGAAAAATGGAGTTTAAAACCCTCTTTCAGACAGCTGTGCTTTACAGAAACATTTTGACTTTTTATGTTATTTGGCTTAAAATGACTTTTTTATCAGGGCAGAGCTAGCATTTGAGTAAATACATATCAAAATTAGACAATTCCCTTCAATAAACTACTTCTCTCAGCCTGCCTATGCTAAACAGTCACCCCACAAATGACTAATCAGGTTTTTACAGGGGTGAAGGTGAAGCTAGAGGTGAAAGTCATGCATACATGGAGTTAGCAAGACAATTACAAGATTGCAACAGCTCTCTTAGGATAAATTTTCCAGATGGGAGCTGGAATAACACTCTGCTTTGGAGTATGGTCAGATCAGTGAGACATTATGCTTTGTCCTTAGACTTGTACCCTACTGTGCAGATGGGTAAGAGCCGCAGCCATGTACAACCTGGCTGCTCAGGCAGCTTAGAATAGAGAAGAGGTAGGGTAATGGTTGAGTATCCTCCTAACATACTTCAAATCATTTGGGCTTAAGCTTTCAAGTGAGCCTAAAGGAGTTGGAGATCAAATCCCAAATAATCCTGGAATCTCTAAATTTTGTTCAGAAACTCATTTTCAGTTGTATACATTTACATATAAAGTGTATTCCTGCAAGACAATAACAGCACTCACCCTATTCCAAAATCATTAGTGCAACAGAAGCAGATGTTGCACTGCTAGAAAATTGTAGAACATTTTAAAATTGTGATAATTTAAAAAACTTCACTGGGATTAAAAAAAATACTCGAAAAATAACTTCGTCACTTTGGCATGAGCACTTTTAGCTCTACTCTCCTAGCTTACATCACTACATTTCCTCAATTCAGCTATGCCCTTGCAAATTTTGAGTGCTTTAAAACAAGCAAATCTGTTAAACTACGTATATACCCATGCAAGATAGAAATCCAGTCACTATCTATCAAGAACAAAAGTTACTTCATGGCCATTATTGTTTTCAGGCTTCATTTAGCTCCTGTGACCCCACAGATGTTAAGTCGGACGTTTCTAAAGCAAGAAAAAATCCACAACAATTTCCAAGCACCTCAGCCAGATTCCATGAAAGTGAAGAGTCAGTTATAAGACTCAGTTGTTTCTCCAAGGTCACAATTGCTCCACAATGGGCTTTTCACAAACATCTTGCAATTAAGTTAAGCACATTCTTCCTGTCAGACACCCGTGTTCCATGTACCTCTCTAGTAAGCTTTGAGATTAGTGTTTTTTAAAGCTGCTAAAATGCATGTAGGAGTTTCTGCAAGGTTCTGACATCAAAAGCATAACCATAAAGACAGATAGACATTTGGCAGATAAGTTCTATTTAAATTATCTTTATAAAAATCTTATGCTGTCTTCCAAAGCAAAAAAAAAAAAAAAAAAAAAAGGCAGTATTCAACACAGCCCACTTCTGCAACTTGAAAATTGCAAAGAAATGTATACACTTATGCCAAATCTTACATTTCCTGCCCAAAGAATGAATGTTATTTTGATGCACGATGCAGTTTTTTCTAACGGCACTCTTTCAGGGAAGGAAAACACTAGTATTATCTAGAGTTCTCCAGAGCAACTAGGGCATGAAGATATTTAAGTCTCAAGACACAGCATACAGTTATAGTACAGAACGTTTAAGTCTCTGAACCCTAAGACTCCCTCTGCAATGGACGGAGAGATTTAGGAGTCCAAAAGTGGGACTTGCACCAGGCAACACATAGTGCTGGGAGAGTCCAGCCACTAGTGGTGCCCTCTCAGGCTGCAAGGACTGGCTTAGCCCCACCCTGTCAGAACAGACCTGCACCTTCACCCCAAGTCTGACACGCAAGAGGTTTCTTCTTAGAAGCATTAAAATGAGGAGGGGAGATCCCCTTTCACTTTTTTATTCATAGGTACTATCACTGTAACACCACTCCCTCTCTTCTCTGCCCCTTTCTCCTTCTCACCCATTCCTGCCTCATGTAAGACCATGTTGTACTAGTAGGTTGGGTACCTGCTGAAGAGACCTGTGCTGCCACCTCTGCCTCACAGATACTTCACAATTATATCCAACAATCCCTACGGAAAATAAGTGGGCATTAGAGATGTAAGGAGTCTCCTAGCCACTAGGCTAGGAAAAAGAAAACAAGAATTATTTTTGGACAACTTGTGCAGCATCAGGAAGGGATAAAGCTTGGTATCCACTCTTGAGACCCTCATTAGGATCAGAGCAGTGCTCCGGGAGGTGGAAATGAATGTCCAAATGCCTTCAGACAACTGAGTGAATAATAACAAAGATCTCCTACACCTCTGCAGTGCCTGTGCAAGTCAAGAGGGTATCATGAAAGACAAGGAAAAGAATCTATTGCTAAGGCCATGCTTTGCATGTGAACAGCAGCTGCTTTATTATTAGCCTGATCTTGCATTAGCTCTGAATAGCCTTAATTTGTCCTTAAGGAATATTCCTAGTTTAAGAACCGCACAATTAGCTTTCCTTGGCCTTATGCCTATTTCCCCAGTTTTCTACCAACACATGTCAATAAACACATTTGTGATAAGATTTAAAAAACCCATGTTAACCAGTCACACTACTCATGTAATTCCTTATTTTCCTATTCATTCACAGCATAATCTCATTTGTATGTTGAGCAGTCAAATTCATATACACATCAAAAAATCTACAAAATATCTACAGACCTTCATACAATTTTAAGAAATTGTACAGTAGATGCAATTTTAGCAGCAGAATAACTTCTGGGAAGCTTTCTTAATTTTATTCCTAATAAAATTCTGTAGCATTTTTCAACCGAAAAATTAAAGAACACATACAGCCTCCACAACAAGTTGGGGGAGGAGGAGAGAGGTGAATTGGAACTCTTTTTTGTAGGAATAATTACTGAAGGAGGCATTCTGCCTCTTCTTAGCTACACATGGTTTCTCTACTCCCTCCTGCACCATTCTCTGCAGACAGCTTCACAGCACTTCGCAGTTAATATTTTTTCCCTTCTTCTCTTTTTCCTGTGATCCAGGTGAGTCCACAGAAGTCACAGGAGAACACACGGAACGTAACAGCACTAAGTAATAGCTCATCTGATGACCCAAAAGTCTTCCCTCTGAATTCCTTTAATACATAGGATCATCACCTGTCCCAGCCTTTCTTACCCTGACATATTTTTCCTATTTATACACTGGAGATACATGTACACACACCCTGTACACAAACACATACCTATAAAGGCCCTCTCCCAAAGATGCAGCTTTTAACCACACTACATGGCCACCAAGATGCCACATATGTCTCAAGGGCTCACTGCACATCACCTGCAGGAACTGTTACCTTTAACACCTCTTACCTGACAGCAGGTTATGAGAACAACTAATAATGGTAGTTCCAGGCTTTATCCAGCTCACAGCAACATCATCGGGTTTCATACTGCCAAATACCACCACATCCGCGTGACGAAGCTAGGGACACCCCAAAACACCCCCCAGAAACAAAACAAGCACTTAGGGTTAGAAATACATACTTGAATATGCATCTTGAAGATATTCAGATTTATACAGCAATAGCCGTTTGAGCACAGCACTTACAGACAACAAGAACAAACAAACAACAAAAGATCCAAACTGATGGCTTGATCCTTACCTTCCACGAAATTTAAGAACAGTAGCATTTAAACTGAAGTTAAGCAAACAAACTGTGAGATCAGGCAAGTGAGGTCAGAGTCAGCATCAATAATATTTAATGGGGATTACATCCTTCCAAATAAAAAGTTCTGTCATAGTCCTAAAGTCTACGATAATTTGAAGCAACTTAAGAAAAAAAGGTTGAATGACAGTAAATAGGCAATTATAAAGAGTACAGTCAGATTATTTGACAGTAGAAAACCAGGCCAGCTGATGGGAATGCAAGATGACCTGATCTGCAAACACAAATGCTTTTGAAGAATACCAATTAAGCATTGTTTTCCTTCTCAGTTCATGTTTGCTAATAAGTGCCTGTGATCTACTCCAACCTGACAGATGTTGGAGCAAAAATTCTAATAACCCAAGATATGTGTCTTTCTTTCCCCACTTCCTCTGAAGCAAGGTCCTGTACCAGTTATAAGTATCACCATGGGATAAGGGACAGAACTAGAGGCAGATATATAAAGATCCACAAAAGTACCCAAACACAGGCACAGCACTGTGCCAGAATGTAAAAATTATTTCAGAGATATAGCGATTTTGGTAATATTTTGCAAAAATGTAAATTAATTCCAAGGGTCACAAACTCAGTGAGCCTCTCTGCAAATTGATTCGTGACTGACAAGCGTTCCAGCTTCTTTTTTGGCCAAAAGGGCTCTGACACAACCCTGCCCAACACTCCTGCCAAGAAAGAACAGCTACAAATCCTGTCAGAATAGCAGGTTTTTGGCACAGTCGAGCATCCAGGAGGGGAAAAGCGCATAACTGTGGCGGAAAAGGCAAAAAACCTAAAAAAGCTTCATCTTCCCCTCAGAGGATGCAAGGATGTCCTAACCCTCCTTAGAGATCCGCATGCAGAAACAAAGCCAGGAGTGTGGGAGAAGATTTACTGTCTTGACCAATGACTAATGCAATGGGCTGATTCAGTCTTCAGTCACAAGTCTCGCAACACTCCTGTGATGGCCTGCATTCATTCAGCCTTATCCAAATTGCTCACGCTCCTGAGTCTCATGTGAGTATCCGCTTACATGCCACTCCTAGAAGGCCACATAAGTCATAATGCTTGACCAGCATCAGGTCAAATGATACTGAAAAATCTGCAAGCAAATCTGGTAAAAAGATGCTGTAATGACTCGTGTATCAGGAATACTATGCTGAAGGCACACTTTGCCCTGCAAAAGGAGGCAACTTCTGCTGCAACAGTCGACATCAACACAAAGAAAAACAGTGATTTTTCTCAGTTATGGGACCACAGCACTTTTTGGTAAGAAATCGCATGCTGAAGGTAAGGATGCTTTCCCATGCAAAGCTCTGGGAAAAGAACTAAGAGCCTTGCACACCGCTTAGCATTGTTAATTGATGAACCAG
Organism: Grallaria varia; assembly: GCA_013396735.1. NCBI lineage: Eukaryota > Metazoa > Chordata > Aves > Passeriformes > Formicariidae > Grallaria > Grallaria varia. Next base: position 62,140 of record VWZG01010462.1, on the reverse strand, counting down.
TTGAGAGCTTTATGCAAGAAGTAATAATTTTGATGAATGTTCAGCCAACATACTTATGACAGAATTGATTCAATGTAACTATAATGCCAGAAAACAACTGATGGGACCAAATACTCTTCTCTATGATTACAGACCCTAATGTTGAAAAATTTTAACAGCTGAACACCATTATTTTTGTAGCCAATGTTAACACTGGTTGGATAGTTAACATGGCACATACCGAAAAATTTCCCAAAAAAACAGCTGAAGCTTTTATCTTACCGCCCTGCCCCACCTCCTCCATGAAAAAAGTTCCATGGCAGCAGTTGTTCATGGGTTGAAGACACACTGGTCTCTCAGAGCCTTCCCCTGTGTAATTTCCTTTTCCTTATTTCACAAAGAAAAAAATATTTTATGTGCAACAATTCAAAAAGTTCCTGCAGAATCAATAAAACATATATCACAAACACTTTATAGAAATCTCCTTTCCCTGTGAGCATTTTTAAAAAGCATATCCAGAAACTGGGAGAGCAAGTCCACTGAAAGCAAAACAGTTGTTTACAGAATTTTAGGTGTCCTTGGGAGAGATTTATGTGATCTCTATCAAGGCACTTTGGTTTCACTTGCAAGAAGTGGTGTCCATGCCTCCTCTGTTTTTTTCAGGGTTTTTTCTCTTGCCATAATCTACTCTTTTGACTGTCTGTTTAATCACTAAAGCAAGAAGCAAGCCTGGGGATGCATGTGCAGGGTTATCTGCAACCAATCTCAGACACTAGAGATGGAAAAGTCCTATGAAATCACCACATTCAACCTCCCTTGCAAATGTACTGCACAGTCCCTGGACAGAGGACACATCCGACAGGAACCAGATGCTACAGGCAGCCACAGCCAGAAGGTCAAGGAGATACCCACAGGGGAGAACACATTGCTGCCTGCCCCATGCTCCCTGGACAGCAAGGCTGTGTCCCACCAGGCTGGCTAGAGGAAGGAATGACAAGCATCATGCTAAACCCTCCTTAATGTACTAGGCAATATGCTGAAAACGAAGTAAGCTGATAGTCCAGTAGTATCCTGCCTTCTCACCAGTAAATATTTTTTCAGTTGGGAAGAGTTGTGCCAACAAATAATCTGAAACCTTACCTCATAACAAAATATGATTCCCTCCACCAAGATTTAAGTAGAAGCAGATTAAGAAGCACCACCCATTCCCGAGACAGAACACCAAATGTTAAAACAACAATACAGACTTTCCAGCCAAGTATTTCATGATAATGGTTCAAAGTAGCTGTCTATTACAGATAACTGAAACTCCATTTTGCTGCGAAGTCTGCATAAAAATTTCATTTTCCCATAGTTAAAACTGACTGCTATGAAAGCCATTTTTAACTACATGATCAAACAAAATAAAAATTAAACTTAATATTTGAAATGTAAATGCCCTCAGTTTCCTGAGTATGAAGCTAGGCCATATAAAATTTAAAAGATGGGACGAGGAATAGGAACCTGATTAAAAGTTTTTTCATAAGTCTCTGTATCAAAAAAATCTTTAAGTACATCAGTTTACAGATCAGGTTCCACTTCAATCACAGCAACTCTAATTACCTTCTGAAATCTTGAAAATTTTGTAAGTCAGTGACTAGTTTCAGGTACTTTTTCCAACAAGGTATGTTCTCCTTATGTGGTTTTCTCCAGCTCTGTCTACCTCAGGACGTTCAGGGCTTGCAAATCATTGGCAACCCAGCAGAACAACTATGCCTTGTCTGCTGTGATTCCTCCCACCTGGCCACAGTTCTCAGGGATGAGCCAGAGCCAGCAAACACCGTCTCTCTGATACCATCTTCTTGCCCAGACACTGACCACCCCTTCTCTACCACGCAGGCCTGAATGCACTTGCTTTACACAGTGCATGTGAAGATCAAGTCCACATCTCTCCTGTGGGCTCAAACCTACTCCTTTAGCAACTGTTCCTCTAGCTTATAGACAGGGGGATAAATGTCAAAATTACAAGGAACAGAGGTGATGCACATAAAATGTTGAAGTAGAAATACTTTGTCTACATCACCATCACTAGAAACTCTCATGCAGCTTCCCTTCCCTCTTCTTATGGGATCCATATACCTGGTCTTATATTCCCATTCCCTCATGTTCACCATATGAAATGTATTTTTCTGCCCATACCAAGACTTAGTCTTACCAAGACAGCAAAAACAGGACAGTAAACAGCTAAGAGGTGTCTAAAAGTTTGAAGTTTAAGCATTGGCTCTAAGGAAAAGAAGACTGTGGCCTAAAGTTCTTTTTCAATCTGAAAAGGAACTTCCCAATCAGCACTCCAGCTGAACCACTATCATACTTCTCAACCAGGCTTTTGCAAACAACTTTTCTATTCCTAGTTGTATCTGGATAGACCAATTTTCCGTTCTTTCACAATAAAACTCTAGGATAGCAGCTCTCTTCAAACAGGCATGACGTGGTTCACATACAGACTACATTAAAGATGACATGCTGAAATAATGACTGAAACAAAATTCTGTTTTCTTACAAGAACTAAGTATTATCCATGTTTTGGCAAGGAAATAATCTGTATTTTTCAATATGAATCTACTTGATAACCTCCTTTCAAACTAGAAAGCGTAATTCTAACATAATAAAGGATTAAGCACATCAGTTCCCATTCTTCACCTGTAATACTGAATTGACTTTTGGGCAGTCCCAATTTAAAATTACAAGGGATATGTTCCTGAAAGTATGTCACTAGGTCATTCTTCAGGCACAATGCAGTAAATGTGCTTTGAAGCATTATCAACACAAAGCTTAACAGATTGATAACATCTTAACGATTTCCACCAAAATTCTTATGTTTATCTCTTACTTCATAATTTCTTTTACATTGAATATACCAGCACCAATGAGCAATGTTTCTTCAAGGCAACTATGCACAGATGTGCCAGAACCTTTTGAAAAGCTTTCTTTCACTTGTAATTTTATTTGAAAACCCAGGAAGCTCAAGAGTGCTGAAGGACATGGCTCAGCTGTGCTGTGATGATTATTTTTAAGAAATGAAGTCAAGCAAACCTGACATAGAATAAAAAGAAATATTAACATGTTCACCTTAACAAAACATGAAGTGGGGAGGGAAAAGAACATTGAAAGTGGGTCCACTATTCATTCATGTCAAAGCAAGGAAATGAGAGCAAACCATTATTTATTTCATTCCCTTTTCCTGCCATAGGATAGAAAAGACTTGCATTAAAGGAGCCCACTAAGTCAGATGGTAGAAGATGGCATTATGCTGTTTGTCAGGAGAGCTAACCCTACATTGTTAGACTTTTCCTAAGGTGTAATAAAACATACCTTCCTCTTGATAATTTTCAAAATATTTTTGTAAAAGTGCATGAGTAAAAGAAGCAATAACAAGTCCATAGCGATACAAAACCTTACCCAAAATATCCAACAAGATTAGTATTGTGTAACTCATTTAAATTGAAAGAATTTATAAAGAAAACAGTTGTTGTTATGCTCTGTCCTTTTTAAAAAGAACAAATCAGCAGAGCTCGTCTAAGGTAATTTAGTACCCACTTAAGAAAGGCATTATATCATTAAGGTCAGGGTTAGTGCTTCAATGCAAATAGGCCTGGCCAATGGATTAAGAAAAATAATATAAATCTACCCTTAAGATAAAATTTTCCTTTCCTGTTATATATTGCAAAACGAATGCATACCAGTGAAGAGTTCATACTCTTCCTAAGTTCATCCTGCACTTTGTAAGTGAAGTTATTATGCTGCCACAGATTATACTTCCAAACAACAGCACACAGAGTGCTACTGTAGAGGCATCACGTTCAGAGAAAGGAGAAGTTAGTGTATTGTGCAGGAAAAACAAAACATGAATTAATTCTTCCAAGTCTTGGAAAAACCTCAAAATTAACTAGCATATTTTTTTACTTGAAATGCAAATTTAAAAAAAACCTCTTGAGAAGAAACCTTGTGAACCCTTTAAAGTGTTTTTACTTAATCAGCATTTTAAACAAACAGAAGAATATAAATTCATATCACCAGCTATAATGATGTTATCTAACGACATCGTACTTCAAATACAGGTTGCCACCAAACAGCAGTACCTCGTTGTTTAGTAGGAAACCTGCGCTCGGTTTCTGACTCTACAGCTTCTGGGAATATGAAACAGCGTCGTTTTCCCTGCATGCACTGGATTTTATCATGGAGCTAGAGTTAACTATCAGAGTTACATCCAGACAGGTTCAGCAGTGCTTTGGGGATTACTGATGACACGCTGCTCCAGGCTTACAGGTGAGGAAGGCAGGTTTCCCCTGAGCTCTGCTGATTAGTTCTGCAGGCAAAGTACAAACTCCTCTACTGCCAAAAACTAAAATGAACCTGGGAAGACTGATGTGCAAAGCCTCAGACTTAGGCCTCTTCATTCTGTTTTCCATCAGTGACCTACTGCAAAAGGTAAGCTATGGGGAATGCCAAAAAGCAAAGCATGGTTATGGGAAAGCATCTGGATGGAAGGAAACAGATTTCTCTCCAGCTGTAGACAGCACTGCACAAGCAGCCATGGGCTCTATCCAAATTATTTTGCTGTGAACCAGTGGAAACCCCTCTGGCCACCCTGTCACTCCCCCCATCCAGCCCAAAGCAGTCCTCTAGCACAACCCCAAGCAATGAGAAATAACTGAAGAATGAGACATGGCCAGGATCGAGTACACAGTGCTCCATCTCCAAGAGAGGCATATGTTTCCTAAGTGCTGTCAGTCACTTAAAGCCCAGAGCAGAGACAAGCCTGATAAAAACATCCGCAGCTGTGAAAACACGGGTTTGCCAGAGAACTTTCTATCACAGCTGCTCAAATTTGTTTCCTCCTCCCGTCCCTGCGCCCAAAGCCCGGAGGTCTGACACCATCATTTTGCCTTGGCTGCCACCCTGTGGTACGTGCTGTCAAATACAAGAGCTGTCCCCGGCACCTCACCCCTACAGCCACTGGAACTGGGCCCTGGAGTAATCTGCACTCACACAGCCAGGATCTGAACCCCGCTGTGTCTGCCCCGAGGAAAACGCACGTGGGACTAAGGAACAAACTGTGAAGCTTGATGGGAAGTCACACTAACTTCTAAGTTGTGGCTAAAAGCAACCAGGGAGACCTTGTAAATTAAATCCTTTCACAGTTCTCTTCCAAGACAAAGACTGGGACCTCCCTTGTCCCAAAAGATGCAGTATTTGCACACCTTTAAGACACAAATTCAATTAATTTCATTGAGAGGTCAATATCACATAACAAGAAGAAAGAGGTCATTTATCTCAGAAAAAAAAGTAAAAGGGATGGCTAACATGTTGGTTGAATTCTTTCTCTCACAGCTCTTGTGTAAAATAATTAAATTACAGCAGCTGCTGTTACACATAGTATTCACAGAATCGAAGAATCAATTAGGTTGGAAAAGACCTGAGATCTCTGAACCCAACCTACGACTGAACACTACCATTTCAAATAGACCATGGCACTAAGTGCCACATCCAGGCTTTCCTTAAATACCTACAGAGATAGAGGCACCACTACCTCTCTGGGCAGTCTATTGCAATGTCTAATCACCCTTTCTGTGAAGAAATTCTTCCTAACATTCAACCTAAACATTCCCTGGTGCAGCTTAAAACTATGTTCTCTGCTAGTTGCCTGGGAGAAGAGGACAACCCCCACCTGGCTAAAATCTCCTTTCAGGTAGTTGTAGAGAGTGACAAGGTCACCCCTAAGCCTCCTCTTCTCCAGACTAAACACCCTCAGCTGCCTCAGCCGCTTCTCATAGGACTTGCGCTCCAGACCCTTCACCAGCTTTGCTGCCCTTCTCTGAACTCTGGTAGAGACTAGAGACCAGTGTTTGCACCATTTCTGAGCAAGCAGGAAGAAGGAAAGATCCTAAACAACACCGGCTACCAGGAAGACCCAGTGCCACCTGTGACTGCAACGAGCATCTCTCTTGGGAATGGTAGCAAAGGGGAGCAGTGCCAGGGGAGCAGCTGACAGGGATGTCTGCATAGTAGGGGTGCGTGATGACCCTGGGCAGACAGAAGATCACTCACCTCATTCTGCAGCTGTGGAGCTTTCCACGGGCAGCTGACGATTGTGGCTCCCTCCCTCTGCAGCATGCTCTGCAGGGCAGCACCCACTGCTCCACTGGCTCCCACCAGCAGCACCGTCTTTCCACCTGCGCGACACAAGGCAACTCGTTTAGCCGCCTTCAGCTGCAAAGGCACAAGCACCAGGCTCCACCAGGCACAGAGTTGGAGCAGCTACATGAACCTCTGCCTTGACCAGGCCTCTCATGGACAAAGCACTCCAAAAGTGCCAGCAAAGCGGCTCACGACAGGACAGTGCCACACGACTGCACAACCACAGCATGAGCAAGTCTTTTTCACAGCCATACAGTGACACAAATCACAGCTTTTAAGTTGTTTCCTGGCGACTCTCTACATTATAGTAAGCAAATGCTGCTCTTCTGGCATTCTGGTATTTTGCAAAAATCCTTTCATTCTCGTTTGTTTTACTAAGTACATTTGACCTCCTGTTTACCATTCTGTTACAAAAATCCTCGTTTCAACAATTATGAATCACTGTAAGAGAGAGAACTTCTGAAACACTGCCTTAAACTAACAGCATCTTCACACATTGTAAACTGGCTTGTTTAAATCTGTCATCTCAGTGTCAGCATTTACACAACACAGCCGAAACCAAAAGATTTGCACAGCAGCAATTTACAGGCAGACCTGAGTTACTCCAGCTGTTCACAATAATCAAAACTGTCAAGTGAAATCTCCAAACAATGTTTGCATTTCTCATTTTAAAGACTCAGATGTCTTGCATGGCTGCAATGAGATTAAATGCACTGATGACAGCCAATCCCTACCTAGTATCTAAAATCCATGGGACTGAGACCTGTTTCTGCAAGCACTACGTTCAGATCTCACTGATGTTCCTCACTAGCAGGAGACAACTATACATTGGGTGGGAATATAACACAAACTAGAAAACACAACAAGTCAGACTTTGACTCCCAGTCAGGATTAAAACTCAGAAAAATAATTATGCTAAAATTAATTAATGTTTATGATAGGACTCACCTAGATTTTCAAGAAGCTCCATCACAGCACATGCTGTAGGAGGAACTAGACAATCATAGACATCACCATGTACCAAGCGTCCTAGGTTTACACTGGATAACCTGCAGTGGAAAAATATGGCAATTTAACAAAAAAACAAAAAAACCCAAAACAAACAAAAAAAAAAAGTTTGTGTAACATAAATCCTCAGTAATGCTTGTAACATTGCTAACAGCTAATCCCAAGAGCAAACATCTCACAAAAGCAAATCTTTTGATAGTCATGTACTGTGGCTAATTTGTATAATCCCACACCCCTGTTAGACAAACACTGAGCCTCAAGAGAGGCCAGGAAAGGGATCTGCGAGTTTGAGTACCTAACACGATCCCACGATACAAAGGCAGCTCTTTACTTGTCATGATGGGCTACCAATGGCACACTGGGCCAAAACACCACAGTGGCTGCAGTGAGACCACACCAGTGCTGCCAGAGCCAAGCCAAGCCAGAGGCAGCACATCCTTCTGGGCTCAGGCTGTCTCAGTGGGGGCAATTCAGGCGTTCCCACACTGCACTGTGTATTCTCTCTCCCACACAAGGATGCTCCAAATTTTTCATTTTCTGACCATCTCCAGTATCCAGATAATGGAAAGGTAACTAATGTGCAAGATTTTCAGATTTTTTTCCTGACATATTAAAAAAAAAAAAAGAGGAATTAAAAAAATAGATAATAGCTTGTAGTCGAGAGCAGGAAGGCTGAAAGAACAGCAACATGGTAACTCTGACATCTAAGTTACACCAGTGGTCTCTTCAGAGAGCAACTCAATACTGATCGGAAAGTTGCGTAAATGGGTCCAAACTATAGCCTACTTTCACCATGAGAAAGTGCTACAAGGAAGTTAAAACCTTCTCCTCAGTTTTTCCATCAATTCTTCTTGTTAAATTCAGTACTTTGTGACTACCATTTGTATTACTGAAATATTTAAAAGTATCATCACTAAATCAGAACTTCTACTTTATTTTTTGAAAAGACCACGTCCTGAATATACATCATGTAAAGATAAAAAAGACAATGATTAAAATTACTTCAGCAGAAGACTTCTCATTGATTCAGAAGCATCTTTTATCACTGCTCAATAGCACAGCTAGACACATTAACTGAGGAATCCATTAATGAAAAGCACAGGGGAGAATTGATTTTACAGAGCCATCAGCCTTGTGTCTGCTAACATCATTTCTCAGTGCTTCACTTACCCATCCACATCCTTCTCTGGTTTCACAGCATTTAATACCTTACTGCTATATAAGCTTTCTGGGAGGTCAAGGGCAAGGCCCTGCACGTTAGGATCCTCATTAAGTCTCAAGATTTCACTGACAATCTAGGAAGTTAATAAAAAGCATTAAATATCAGAATAAAAGATAAAAGGACAATCTAATTAGAAGGAGGTAAATCCTGTATTTTCTTTTTAAATTACTTTACGGCCACCTTTGCTTCCCTTGCATATTACTGCAACTTCTACATGAAATAACCTGCTTTCCTCAGTTTGTATTTCCATGGCTTACCAAACTACCTGACAGTTTTAAACACCTTGCAAAATAAACACATATTACGTGACATTATGCTGCTGAAAACATTTTCTCTGTCACCATTCCAAATCTCAGCAAAAGCTCATCACTGTAATGGCTCCAGAAGACAGTTTTAGAAACAAGACACCTTAGTTAAAACATAGCTCAAAATTGGACCAGATCGTGTCCCAACAAAGAACAAGGACAAAAAGTTGTACCACTAGAAAAAAAACAATTATACAAGAGAAAATTAATTTTATTAAACCAGCATATATCATTACCAATTTTCCTTCTCAAAACACCCTTAACCTAAGAGCAGACAATTGTCTGGTGAAGAATTGTTACGTTGCAAAGGCACTGCACAAAAGCTTATGAGTTTCAAATATCGAACAAGATGCAAGTTCAAGTGGTTTACAATTGGTCATATTTGACATCTGAGACTGTACTACCTGTCCTTGATTACTTACTCTCTAAAGTGTAAGGTTGATGCATAGTGATACATGCAATTCTGCTGTAACCAGGGAGAAAATCAATGGAATAAAACATGCTGAAGTTCTCAGGTGAGAAACGTCATGCTAACATGTTTTCCCATCATATAAATTAAATCAGTGAGCAATCATCACAAGGCTGCGTCATTGAGTAGGATTAATATCCAACAGAATATAAGTGTAAGTTTTTTTGCTCTTAACTAATACCATGCCTTCTTAAAATGCTTTTCTTGTAAACTACTCAACATAATTGTGAACTCTGTTACCCATACACTTGATATGCAATCAACATTAACCTAGGGGAATTTGGCACGAGTTAGATCTGCATCTCTGAACTTGGTGCTAACATCCACACTAAACAAAGATTATACAAGCATGTCACTGCTATAGAAATGCCCCTTTAGTTTGCTGACTCCTGAGGCAAAGAGAAGTGTACATATTAATGCCCTGTGCTATTTGACAGCAACAGGGCTGGTATACATTGCAATAAAAAGCACGAGCGTATATACCAGAACATGAATGTGAAAACATCTGTATTTTGCTTAAAAAATTCTCATATGCTACAAAATGTTGGGGGCCTACTCAGCAACTAAAACTTGAAACTGTATTTCTGCTTCCTGGGAAAATAATTCAGTTTTCCATTTTAGTTGCACCTTACTTTAATTCAGCTTTCCATCGTCACAGTATTTAAATTACTTATAACTCATGCAGGGTAAAGCAACATAGTATTAACTTCCCTTTACTGTAGTACCTCCTTCCAACTCATCTCCCCACACCAGGGAATGCAAGTGAGCATGTGGATTTTAACAGATGAAAAAAGACTTTATCGTAGAAAGCAAGAGAATAAGCGAACAATTACAAATTTTATTGAAAATAACTCACTTCAAATAACAAAAATACCCCAATTTACTTTTTAAATACAGAGCTCAACCACTTCCTAAGATACTACTTCAAAGTAACAACAACTATTGCTGCATAATCACTATATTTTACCTATTTCCTCCTGTGTTATTCAGCAGATAAAACACATTTACCAGCAACCAAGTGTATTTGTTCATTTCAAAAGCCCACTCTTCTTAAATGGGTATCTCACTATCAATAATGTTTAAAAAAAACCTCACAGTAAGTTACTCTCAATGTACCTGGAAGCAGTTCTTGAGATCACACTGCAAGCTAGTAACATTTTAAAAATGTAAAACACAAAACAATACACAAAAATCATAAGCTGCAGGATTATCAAACTCGCCAACCACAAGGAGGCCAGCTGGAAACAGTGCCATCTTTTACTATACATTCCTTTGCTGGTTTCACAAAACCAAAACATCACTCGATTCTGCCGCAGCCTGCCACGGGACAGCAGACAAACTCATTAACTATCTTTTTTCCCATTCTAGCTAGTAAGGGGATAATACTTGCTGCTTGAAGCCAATCCCAACCCCAATTTGAGTTAATAGGGGTCAGTCAAAGTAATAATGAATGTCTGCAATAAATGTAAGTTTATGACAAAAGCGAAAAAGGAAGAGTACTTCAGGTACTTCAGTTACCTCATCCTTGCTGCTGCCTTCAGGGAGACAGATGTGAATAACACGTAGACCGATCTGTCAAAAGAAAATACTTAAAATTACCACAGGCAAATAACTCATGATTAATAACACATGTATCAGCAAAAGCTTACCTCTTTGGCAAAGTTCTTGTTTGCTTCTTGAATCAAATGATCATTATGTGCCTGGGGAACAAAACAGAAACTGAGTTTTAAAATAATAATAATTTAAAAATGTGAGTGCACTGATGCATGTCTCTATGCAACAAACATCATGATGATGTCTGTATCTACTGATATTCAAACAAATAAAAAGCCCAGCAATTCTACAGAATATGCAGAGAGCCATCCCTGTTAATTCTAAGTAGTTCATGACTGCTGACAGTGATAAAAAGAGCATTTAAAAGGACATGCTTCACAGTTAGAGGCAGCTTCTGTATCAGAAGGGCTTTTCCTCTGTCCCCTGGGTTCCTCACTGCACTCCAGCATTCCTGGTGCTGCAGTACCAGCATCTCACTCCCCAAATCTGGCAGCTGGAGGTGCGTGGCAGCACAGAGGCTGCTGCAGTGAGAACAGAGTGCAGAGCTCACACTGTGGTGACGAAAGAAGAGACAGGTTGAAGGACAGCTCAGCAGCTGTTCCCCTATGCCTGTAATTATGGAACTGTAACCCCATGCTGACTGCTTGAGAGGTTTAACTGGGATGTAGCAACTGGTGGTACCACACTGACCCCTGTAATGCCCCTGCTGCTACAGCACTAGTGGGTGAAGTTACCTTGTGTGGGTGCAGAAAGTCCCTGGCTCTGAACTGGTTCCCATAAAACCCACGGAGCAGCACAGGTGAGGCCAGAGCTCAGGACATGGGCTAGCATAGCATAAGTCCAGGGGACTGTGGAGCTTTGCATGGCAACAGGTCCACTGCTAAGCAGGATCCTGATGCTGTATTTTAGTTTTCAGCTTCAACAAAATTAAGAAGAACCCACCAATCTGTTGCACAGATCCAGCCAAGGTTCAACATGGATAATAAGCAACACAGTTATCCATCTCAGCATCAATTCAGGTTCAGTTGACTCAAGAACGGTCCTACAACCATTCCCCAGCAGGCTCACTGTGCAACCCCTTACTCCCAGTACTGCTGAAGAGGTGGTGCCATGTGATGCTGACTGCTGTTACCCAGGAGTGTCTGGCAACGGAGATAATTTCACTGCCCCTCCTCTGCTCCTCTGGGTGCCATGAGGCACATGGGGAGCAGTATTAATCCTAAGGCTCTGACCACATTACCTAGTAGAGCAGTGTACCAGAAGAGCATTTCTAGACTAAAGTAAGTTTTCTTTGTACCAACAAATACACATTTAAAATGAGCTTTGCTTCAGTCCTTACAACCAGACTAGAGCTAGGGTGACTGACAGCTGGAGAATATAGCTTGGGTGAATTTCACCCAGAAGGATCTAGGCCACATGTTTCTACAGCCACCACATGATGCTAACCAAGTGGAATAAACAGCAACAAGAGGGACATCCCTTTCCTTGTGCCAGCATAAGCATGCACATGGCCACGCAGAAAATCAGACTCAGGGGACAAATGTGGTTGAAACGAAGCCTCTTTAGGCCCCCTGGGCTGGGGTGGATCATAGTCCCAGTCCAGCTCATGGTGGAACTGGATGAAGGCGTAACAGGAGTGAGAAACAGCAAGTCACTGAGAAGATGGGTCACTGCTTTTCTAGCAGTTCTCAAGCTTACAGCCTTAGAAGGCTTTGTGAAAACATTAAATGCAATTACCAGGGAGGGTAAGAGATGGAAGAGTCTGTTCAGTCTCACTGGAAGACCTACTGAAATAAAGCTGTTGCTTCATTACTTACATTCACTATTCGTACTTAGAAAATATTTACAGTTGGGTTTTAAAATTAAACATACTGGGTCAGACTTTCAGTGTGTGCCCACTCAAAACCAATACTACTATCCTAGGAAACAGGACAAAAACATTTTTGCCTGCATGGCTCAGGGTCCCACCCTAAATGACAAACATCTCTAGTTTCTTGGCTTTGAAACCTTAAGAAATCTAAAAAGGAACATCTGTCAGCTTTGCAGGGATAGCAACCCTCATCTCTCATTTTGATTGCCTACCTCAAAGATGGCAGCATCAGTGGGATGGAAAGCAAGCTCTTCACAGCTTTAATAAAACAACAGCTCTCAATTACTGTAAGATTCCCTCATATCAAAGTGCTGCTGCTACTACAGGATGCTGACGCATTACGTAAAGCACTTACTTCACTCAGGTCCTTCTGATTGGGACTTTTCAGTATGGTATTCCTCTCCTTGGAACAGCAGTAACGCAGTGATAAACTGCAGTTGCCCAAAGGTAACAAGGCTGACAGGAAACGACAGGGTCTTTCACTAACTGTGGCAATATTACTTCAGGAGTGGGAGGTAAAGGGAGGCACATAAACACTTTGTTCAAGATTGCAAAAAAAGCTTCAAGCTAAATAAAGGTTGAGAACAACCTCTTTAACTTAACTATGTCAATCAGTTTAGACACGCAGTGAGAAAAAGCGATCTGTACTTACAATGGGGCAGACTATGTCAGCAAAAGCAGGAAGGGATAAAACCATCTCCTTCCTTTGCAAAGCTTTCCCACAGTCTGAAGTTTGCTGTGGCTGTTGCAGGCCTGAAGACAGGCAATCTACAGTCTGGTGGAATGACCTACTCCTATCAATTTGCTTTACAATAAAGTAGACAATATCCTTTATAAAAAAAGAAGAAAAGTTACTTTCTGCATTGTGCACTTCTCAGTGAAGTCTCAGACAAGTAGGGGAACCAAAGGAGATCCTTCACAGCCAGTGAGCATACAGAGGTACTTTACCTGAATAATGGCAAGTGTTGGCTCAAGATGAGGGTTTTCTCTCCTAAGAGAGGCCAAGGATTTCTTTGCATTCTCGGTGATTTTGCTGCAACACAATAACAAACAAATCTTTAACAAAATAAACCTTCCTAACATTAGTCAGCAGAAACTTAACACTAGTCAGCAATATAACACGAACGCTTAGGCACACACGCTTTTAATCACCAAAATTATGGTTGGATGTAAACTGTGAGGGCTGGTGTTCAGCAGGCAGGTACAGAAAACCTTAACAGGCCAATTTTTTTTTTTTTTAATTTTTTTTTACAGCTATGTGTGTCATTGCTCCAACATGCCCAAAACTTTACAGCTAGACTGTGCCAATTCATGAGAAGACTGCTCCAGCCCCACCATGCAAGCGCAACAGGGAACCACTCTGCTCATGGCTCAGGTGCCTCCTTCATATCCCTACCCTCGGCCAGGGCAGTGACAGATGCAGAGGGCTTTACAGCTTAACATCAGCAACACCAGCCCCAAGAGCTGCAGACCAGCCGACTTCATGGATGCCATTCAAAACCACTCACAGAAAAGGAGACAGAGAAGCTCTGTTTGCCACGCTGCTTCTTGGCAAAAGTGGTGACAGCCAGGCACTGGGAATGCTTTCTGGAAAAAATTTCTGGATAATTGGCTGCCGGCTCTCCTCTGTTACCTTTTGCAGAGGAAAGAGGAGACCCCCTGAAACAAGTCTCTCTGTTTGTGCCCCACGGCAGGCAAGACAGAGGGATGAAAAAGCAGCCTAGAGTAGATTTTTTGATACGTCGCACCGAGCGCCTTGCAGAAGGCAACGATCAACCCATGCCGTGGCAAACTCTTCCAGCCCAGGTCGAATCGGGGGATGCGAGGGCGACGAGAGACACGTTCTTCCAGGAACACATCTGCACACAGCCTCACCTGAACCACCACTCCATCACGGCTGCTCCGCTCGCTCTGAAAATGCCCCCAAACCCAAAAAGCCACGGCACGAGCTCCCCAAGAGTGGTTCTGGGGGAAAGGGGCGGGGTGGCATTTTACTAGGAGGTCCCCCCAAAAACACACCTCAAAAACCAACCCAGCGCACGCAGACAGGAAGCATCCCCGAGATCCCCTCCACCCCTCCTCCCTCCGTGCCCACACCACCACCACCACCACCACCATCCCCGGTTGCATCAGCCGGCGCGGGTTCCCCACGTGCGCCTCT
>VWZG01010462.1:21910-47330 GCA_013396735.1 Grallaria varia | reverse complement strand
TCTCAACAAAAAGCCCCGTCCAAACTGCCTCCGAGCATCAGCTCCCACTGGCAGAAACCATCGCCTCCCTTTCCCCCTCTGCCCCTGCAAGGAACAGCATTCAAAGCTTGTGCATACTCAACGTTTATTAAAAATAGTATGAAATGGTCCCTGGGAAAAGTTACAATGCTAGTAGAAGTCCCTTTCTCTGTTTCTTCTTTTTTTTTTTAACCCCTCCCTCCCAAGTCCACTGATTGCATGAGATGCAAGTTAAACATTCCCCTAAGCCATTTAAACAAATCTAGACGTGCGCGCACAGATTTACCTTCTATCCATATTTACAATACTTTACAAGCTATATTAAATAAATACGGGCTCTGCTACACCTCGGCATCTTAAATATATACAACATTATTTCTCACTCGGATTTTACTGGGGTCCTATCGCAGTGGATGTGCTGACTGTAACAAGTATCCCTGTGGTATAAGCTAGCGAGTACCATGACCAACCAGCTCTCAAAATAGCAATTCGTAGCCAATGCAAGATACGCGTGGTAAATAATTTAATCCGTTCTAATAAATTCAAGTCCTCAAATCTTAGTCGACAAGTAAACTGATAACTTCATGTTTTCCTCATGGTAACCAATGTAGTAAATAGTCAGCTGTTCTGGAACTACAGTGCTCTGTAGCTTAGGGGAGTGATAAGTGATTAGTACAAATAGTATTTCAATGAAACTCCTTTGTCTACTGATATGTTTAACTCGGTACTGGCTTTATCCATGTAATCTGAAGAATTTAAGCACCAAAAAAGAACAAGTCGCACAAAATTATCAGTGTAGACACATTTAGGCTTTCCTTTAAGTACAATCTTTTCAAGTAACGGAATCCAAAGGTGTGCAATAAAGATGACAAAGGGGAGTAAGTGTGCATGATATTGGAAAGCCTGTCCTTGCTCTAAATGGCAGCATTTATTCTATATATTATTTGCAAAAGAATGGAATGTATTCTCATTTTTTAAGCTACTATTCTAGTACACAAATTGGATTAGAATCAGCCCTGACTGATTTAGTAATTATGTATTTTACCTCTCTCAGTCAGGAAGGGTCATTTCTTACTACAGGAGCTGCATGCCCTGGGGATGGCGGCTTGTCACTCAACCACCACCATCACTGAACTACCACAGGGGCCAAACATGCCCCATGATCAGGATTTCACCCAAGTATCTGGCCAAGCCTCATTCTCTTGCAGGGTTACTGACACTGGGACTTGAACAAATGCCTGGCAGGTCATTGTGTATAACACAAACTCACACAGCAGCTTTCAACTGCTGGGTGCTGAGCTACAAGATACTCAAATTTCTTTGTGTGTCGCAAACACCACCATCACTGGAGGTACAAAAACTGGTGTAGTCCTCTTCACAAGC
Source organism: Grallaria varia (assembly GCA_013396735.1). Lineage (NCBI taxonomy): Eukaryota > Metazoa > Chordata > Aves > Passeriformes > Formicariidae > Grallaria > Grallaria varia. Next base: position 45,929 of record VWZG01010462.1, on the reverse strand, counting down.
ACTGGAGCTCCCCTTCTATTGCCAAAACCATCCCCCAGAAAAGGACTGTGTCACATCCACAGGTTCTCATAAAAAGCCCCTACTGCCTGTTTTCTGCCTACTATGCAGTTCCAGGAAGTAGAAGAGGCTAGGAAGCACTAGGACTAGACTTTGTTTAAAATATAAGAAGCTTGTTCTAAAGTAACATAGCATATGCATTGGTCCCATACACTTGGAATCTGTCTGATGAAAAGTAACGTGCAATAAAGTATGTGCAATTGCACATGGAGTGTGTTGGTGTAATTACCAGAACCCTGCTCAGAAATCTGCACAGTCACAGGAGCAGCTGCTCAGCTACATGCTCCTGAATGTAAGCAGAGTAATCATGCAGGTATTTTGAGGCAGAACACTGGACACCATCTGGAAAGTCCAAGTACTAAGGTTTCCATGTGATAAAATGTTTTAAGAACCAAATGGCATCAGACCTGGCTTGATGGCAAGAATCAAGCCTAGCAATGGAAGAGATGTGACGGTCCAACAGGAGATGAGAAGTCCACCTGCACTATGGAGAGGGACTCCAGACAGTGTCCACGTGGCCTTTTTCATGTCCAGGATTCTAACCAATTTTTAAAGAGATATATTTCATATCTATTTACAATATTATTTTGATACAATGCCTGATTGTGTAATATTATGGAAATACATGATGCCAGTACTGATTGTCCTAGTATATACTCTGTCATGATAAGGCAGTACAGCTAGAAATTATTGAAAGCATCAAGCAAAGCTACTTGAACTGAGACACTGAAACTTTTCCCTTAAAGACTGTACAATATTCTGCTGATTAGGAGGTGGTACTCTCCACAAGTAGTCATTTAGTTTATCCGAATCGCTATATGCAGTCAGATATGGGGTAAGTGCATGTTTGCTGCTGGCAGACTTTGCAGGAGTACATGAGACAGTTTTGCCACAGAATGTTTCAGAAGGACCAGCGTCTGCATTACACAGTTTAGGATCTGATTTCCTTGTTTGGTTCTGAGAAGTCTCCAAGTCAGATCCCTCATCTTCAGACTTTATTTCAACATAGTCATCATCATCATCCCCGTCTCCTTCTTCGGAATCCTTGAAATTTGAAAAATAGTTCTGAGTGGCCATCTGTGCTGTCAGAGGGGAGGCCCTGTTCACTCTTAGTACTTTTTGAGAATCCTGCAGAATCATATCTGAACAGTTTTCAGGGATCTGCTTTCTCATCTCCGGCCCTGTACACACTGAAGCAATACCAGGAGTTTGATTACTGTTGAATCGGAAGTTCCTATTCAAATGGAGCTTTTTCTTATCAATTTCATTAGTATATACAATTGATTCTCCAGATCTGTTGACCACAATTGAGGAAGATGACTGTGACCTGCTGTATGCCTGTGGTTTTATATTGCTTACTCTTCTCCCAAGTGAGTTATAGATGTGATCTTGATGTAAGTTTTCTTTGTTCGGTTGGCTTATAATGGCACTCCACCTCTGGGCTGGGACGTGCAAACGGTTAGAAATCTGAAGGGAAGGCACCGAGCCAGCTGATGGCAACTGCTTCGAATTGATTTTTGTACCACCTTCTGTATATGAGTTCTTGGACTTTGGGTCTTGGGATTCAGACCACGGAGAAAAGTCGGCCAGCTCACCATTACTGTACGTAGAATGCAAAAGCCAATCTTCTGCTCTTGGGCTTTCACTGGCAGGCTGGGAACGGGGAGGAGATGTGGCCATTGGTGTGGAAAACCTCGCAGCTGATGGGTCCTGAGGAGCAGCCCAGGGTTCCTTTTGGACCTTAGGAGTACTGTCTCTAAAGACAATTTGGTCATAAAGCTGAGAATATTCAGCTATTCTGGCACCTAGAAAGGAGAGAGAATTAATTTAGCAGAGACAAGGAATCCATTCCAATTAATCATGTGGAAACTTAAAAATCTCAAAACACTTAGTATCAGTCAAGAGAAGAGCTTTCAGTTGTGTCAATATATTTGGCCTCAACAAAGTCATATGAAACAATGGAGGCTGGAAGACCCTTTACATCACATTTCAATACACTGTATTGAGAAAAAGAAGCATAAAATATTTGCTACAGTGAGCAGTCATGCAGGAGACAATGCAGCCCACGGTTCCAATAATATGCTGCTTGTTTCATATTAAAATAGAAAATAACATTCTAAAAATAGCCTGGTAAATAAGATATTTAGGGACTTTTATAAATATCACAAGACGACAAGAATGACACTTCAGTGCATGGAGTCTGCTGGCTCCATGTTTTCAATTTGTTTCAACTGATCATGGATAAAAATAGTTCCAGAGCTGTTGCATATCCATTCACTAGATAGAACAAGACGACCAGCTCTTTCTTATCTGACCCCATTCCTTATGTTTATGGGTGTGATTGTGGATGGTAACTGAGCAAACGTATATGACTTGTTAGAGGGTGAACTAACTTGAAAATAAACTGATTTAGTCAAAGTCTGAAGATCACACTATAAAGGAAATTACTGCATTTCTGTAAAAAGGCCAGTGATGCTTTAGGCATGATTTCTATTTCCAGCCTCAGCTGAACTGCTCTTTCCTGACACCACCCTACTCTTTCTTCCCAAAATTATCAAGTAATGACAAGAAATGAGATATAAAGGACTATTCAGGTTAAAACAGTTCCAGAAAACTCATTTCAGTGGTAACACAGGAAACACAGTACTGATACTCAACTAACGAGGTGGGGAAAATTCATAATCTTCCAGTTCAGAACACAGTTCACTGGAAGTTACTCAAGAAATGCATCCATATAGAAATGTTTTTAACATACCAATAGCAGGACCCCCTTGTTTCTTCTCCTCCAGAATAGCAGCAAGATCTTTGTGTTTCAGTTTCTGTTGTCTGCTAGCAGGCTGTTCCTGCTCTGAACTTTTAACTTTCAGAAGCTGGTTAGCCTTCTTAATTTTTTGACTGTACTGCCTTGCCATCATAAAAACTCTGTTCTTCGTTTTATCCACAACTGCCAAGTCATTTTCTATGCACTCTGTGTGTGCATTGGACAGAACACTATTGGCAGGTTCATATGGACTTTCTACAAAAGGCATCTCACTGGAGAAGGAAGATCTGTTCAGACTCATAAAAGAGTTCTCCTTGCATGGTGTAGTGTCTTCAAGCCTGAGATTAGCCTCACTAATGGTGGCAGCCCTGGGCTTCATAGTTTTAGGGAAAATAGGAGTTTCTGGCAGAGAGAGAGTAGACAGCGAGTACTCTACATCTTTACTCAGTTCAGGCGTACTACCAGCATGCAGCCTTTCCTGCATATCATCTTTACAGACAGGAAAGGCTGCAAGGACACGGTCTCTTGTCTTTTCCTCATTTTTCTTGATGTAGTTCTCCAGGTCATTCCAAATTTCATCTACTTCCTCTGAGAGTTTATCTGCTGCAGACTTATGGGACAAAGAATCAGAGTTGGAGGAGCTATCTACTAAGCTCAAATAGTCATTGTCAATGGGAACACGATGGTAAGGACTTTCATCTTCACTGAACTGGAGACTCTCTTCAGAAACAAAATGTTGTAGATTGTCACAATATACAAAGTCTTTTTCTAGAAAACTGCCCCTTTTAGAGGATTTTAAGCGGTCACATTTAAAATTCAATAGTGATGTTTCTGGAAGCACTATGGTGTCATAGATGTTGTCTTCAACAATTCTGAGCTCATCCAAACTTGAAGTAGGTGCTTCTTTACTGAGTAGTATCTCCTCCCTACTAGCATGAATGGAGGCCCTGTTTTGATTTGCTGTCCTCTTTTTGGAGGGTGACTCTAAGTTGCTTTTGTTTTCAGGCTCATAGAGGGAGTCTCTAGCAGATCTCTGAGGACCACGGTGTGTCGCCTCCCTTCTTGTCAGACCCATCAACTTTAAGTCTTCATAGCTTATATTATCATAAACATGTTCAATATCATCAATAGTCAACTCCTCTGAAGATTCTGGATATGCATTTCTACTGCTCACTTCTGCTATCTTCACTTCCCTTTGAGAACCACGCTCCTCCATTTTACACCTTGTGCTGGCTGGACACGTGTGACTTTCACCAGCGCTACTGGCCCGTCTAACAATTTTGTGACGAGAGGGGCTGGAAGTCTCGTATTGTTGCACTACCCCCAAGTGCCAGCTGCAAGGACGCCCAGAAGAACCCCTCCTTTCTCCACCAACAGCTGAACTTGCATTGGATGTAGACACTGATGGTACAAACATTTGATAATCATCTTCGTCATCTTCATTCTCATAAGGTGGACGTCGGCTGGGAAACAATGCCTGCCTGATCTGATGGTCCGTCCAGATGTTTCTCACAGAGGTACTTCCCCCCAGGATATTCATGATTAGCGAGTTGCTCGGGGTTGTGGTGAATTGTCTAGGAGACTGCGGCTGTCTAGCCATGCAGGAAAATGGAAGATCAGTATTCAGCTGGGTTGACTCTTCATCTGAAGGGTCCTTGGAGCTCTGTGGAGATTTGAAATTTGCAGGTAACATTAGGATATCCCTGCAATAATACAGCAATTCCCTCCATTCACAGAACTGCCACAACACTAGTGTGTCCTGTAGCAGGATCGTGTGGAGATGGAGAGGGCAAGCAGGCTCCTCAATGGAGAGCCAGGGAGCCAAGGTGGCGGTGCCAGATTCCTTTGTCATGGCTCAGAGTTCACTCTTGGCATTTAATAACATTTTACTTCAAATACAAGACAGTAGCTTATGTTAATGCATGAGTAATTAAAGGCAAATTTGTTTGGCAGGAGTTAGATTAAACCTTTTATGCTAACTCTGCAGTTTCACAGTTGGATTAAGCTAATCTGACTCTGGGTTTGTGCCAAAAGTTTTGTTCTCCTCCCTTTTCCCTTGCCTATAACCCCAGCATAAAGGAATCTTACACTCTTTAGCACATGCCACTGAAAATTTCTTTTTCTTTTCAGAGTAAGTTTTTGTGCAGATATAATTTATAGCAAGGCCACATGCTTGCTAATGCCAACATGAAGGATGCTGCAGAGATTGCTAGCCAGAGGCTGGCAGAGAGAGGGAAAGATAATTCCTTTTGGCTTAAGTTAATGCTGATTGGTTTGGTTAGTTGCTTTTTTCCTGGCCCCAAAAAGAATACCCTTTCATCACAGAGATGAATATTTCAATTATTTGAATATTAATACATGACACAAACAGAAGATGATGTACCTAGGAAAAACAGATTTCTTTCCTTGCATAAATATGATGCATAGCAAAATAGAAGTAAAATTAATAACTACATACTTGCATTTCACACTTGTTGACATTAAGACTTCTCCGTTTCTCAACATTTTCAGCAGCTTGACTATTAAGTCTTTTTCTTCCTCCCTTTGATTTCTGCAGTGAATTTTGCTGCATTCCCTGTGATTTTAAAGAAAAAGAGCAGGGGAGGATTAATACAATATGCAGTTCTTTCTACAGTCTTGGTCGGAGGAATTATTAGCAGCTAGAACAGGTCAGGGATCCATACTGGGAGATGAATAAGCTCATGAGTCGTCAGAACACTGACACAAGAATGACTCAGAGAGTAACAAATCCATGAAAGTATTGTTGCCGCATCTAGTATTAAACACTAAGCTAATACTATACATTTTTATGGTGGTATTCTTCTGCTCTTACTCATTCTTTTGTACTTACTTAAGTTAGTAAGAGGGAGAAATACAAGACAGGGCACTACACTCATACAGGATACTATTTTGTCAGATACTTTTAATGAAAATAATGTCATTTCAAAGAGGAAATGCACAGTAAGCTTCAAAAAACGTCAATAATTGGTTTGGTATACATAATAAATGAACCTCACAAGGACATGACCTTACTATTGATTAAACAAAATAAACTGAAAATCTAGACTATTTAATATAGGCCCATTTCAAAGCTGGTGTTTTAGTCTTTCAAAGGTACTACATATGTGTGGAAATATCATACAGAGTGGGAAAAGCTACCATCTGTGCAGTAGTAACAGATAAAGACTCTCACTTTCACAAGTCCCACTCAAAATGTCTCATATTAAAGTTCACACGTTCCTACCTACTGCCAGGAGCTCATACATCAAAAAACATCACATCATATGTGGCAGTGCCTGATTCTTAACTTAATATTCAAGTCCTTGCTTTGGAGACTTGACGACACTGTCTCTGCATGTGGCTTAAAAAGGTTTCTTTCATGGCATCAGCTGAAGGAGCAAGGAAAAGCCAGTTGTGTGCAACAGGTAAAAACAATAGCTTTCTGTCAGAACTAAGCTTGATGACTGCAAAGGACTGAGTAAAATCTTGTTCAAGCAATGGAAATTTCTCCCTCTGTATAGGGGCTACTTTTATATCTTCTCTGTTAAATGTAAGAGTGTATTGTGTGAAGTCTAAATAAAAATATGGCTAAGAAGAGAAAGTTGTAAACACTTGCAATACATTCCTGCCTCATGACTGTTTTACAGATAATTTTTATATCTCTTTCATTCTCCCCAGGAAAAAATTATTTTATTTTTTCCCCTCTTTTCTCTACCTGTTCAGACTCTTCTTCATCATCAGCATCAATCTGTTCTGTAGCAGAAGTCTGAAGATTTTCGTCCTGGTCGCTGCTGTAGGCAGGTTCAGTAGTCTCTTGAAATTGGCTATCCAGCCCATTGGATTCCAACGAAACCTTTTTCCTAGAATTCAGCAGGGCTTCACTTGATCCTAGTTTGGTGGCTTGAGATAACAGGGATCTCTCAATACCGATCCGCTTAAAAAACAAACCACCACAAAAGTTTGATTAGAAATTTATAAGAGTTCTATATTTTAGTAAGGCAGTGTTGTTTTACATCAGACTTATAAGCAATGTTTAAGCTACATTGAGTTAGGTGCACTGAAAGGAGATTTATAAAAAAATAAGTACAACCATCAGTATTTTCCCATATAGTATTTTGAACAAAAAAAAAAAAAAAAATGCAAATCCCCACCTCCTCCATCCCCCAAATCATGAGCTTCAGTGTCAGTGCCATAGCATGACAGTGAAGTCATATTTAATGTACCCTGTTTATAAAACTTACATACACACACACACTTTAAATTCAGTCCTAAATAAAACCCTAAGACCTGAAATTCAACCTAAAACTTTCCAACTGCACTGGTAACTTCATTACAAATTCTTACAGAAAATGTAAAAATTAGAAAAGCTCATTTCCATATCCTTAGCTGCATCTGCTCTGTTTGCTGATATATTGGGATTTATATATCCTCCAAAAAATAAACACTATCTTTATACACAGCACTTCCTTGATTCTAGTGGTACTTTTAAGCATCCTATAGTCCTTGATTGTACTGTATTATAAAGCACAACAATAACTCAGTAATTTTTTCTTTATTAAATATTCCTGAAATAGTAAGCTGTATTTTTATTGCTTTCATTCCAGTAATCTTGTTGGAGTTGCTAAATAACGTTTATGAGTTTGTTTCCATTCTTAAAGTCAACACAACCAAGAACATGCAGATTCTCCAGTAAATACTGTGCTCTAAGTCAAATGAATGTGCTAAAACAAGAAATATAAGAAATGGCTTACCTTCTGCATATCTGGACTTACATCTGAAAACAGAAATACATACATCATAAGTGAATGACCAAACTGGTATCAGTCTATGCCCATTTTAATGCTACACTAATATACCAATTATGAATCCCCCGAAAGGGGTTAAATGCAGCAGAAATAGAACAAAAAATCTATATGGTCTCAGAAAAAATCAGAGACAATGAGATTTACCAGAGTTCCACTTGAGGGCCTGGTTTTGCAACACTGCTATGATATGAGCAACCGTATATGATGGCCAAGACTCTCTGTGTTCAGATACTAGGATGTTTACAGACCAAAACCCAAGTGTGGAAAAAGAGACATTAGATTTAAACACCAACATTTTGTTTTCTTTCAAACTTCCTCCTCCTCACCCTAATGTATTTAGGGACAGTTAAAAGAATAAAGAATCCATCTTTATTTGTTCTACAAAGTACAGGAGCACTAGGTCAATAAACAGTAGACAAAGTAGCTTACCATTTGACTTCAAAACTTTATGAACTCTAGAGGAGGGTTCTGAAAAAGACAACAACATGGTTAAGCACTCCAGCATTCCAAAGAAAGCTGTGAGCATCTTTGCCAACTTTTTATAACATGGATATCAAAATTTAAGGTTCTGAAAGCATGCAGTGAATACAGATTTTCATTTATTACCCAGTTGCCTCACCAAAAAAAAGTATTTGTTGAAGTGTCAAATCTACAGATGTTACCAAAGAACATGTATGTTTCTTAATGCAATAGAAGCTGCCCTCCATAAAAGCTACACATAAATCTTTATCCCATGTTAAGATTCCTGCTTTCAAAAGATTTGGTCATCTCTGTTATTACTCTAAGTTGTTGGAGGTTTTCTATTACAAATATGTATGAGATATCAACAGCTTAGAAGGGCTTAAAAAGTGTAAGTAGCTGAACAGTATGTAGGAAGCCATTTAATCAGTATTTTGTATTACTCCTTTCACAGGCAGAGCAGCACCAATGCAATACTACACCTCAGAAACAAAGGAAGATGCCTGAAATGTAATTAAAACTTCATTGTTTTTCATACACAAATGCTGCTGTATGTTAAATCATTACATCAATACTCTCATAGGTCTTGTTTAAGTCATTCCCAATACACAATGTTACACACTCCAAATTGGAAAGGTCTTTAAGGAGGCAAGCAAACGCAATGACTGCAGTATGAAGTCAGCCAACTACAAAGACATTGGTAGTGTCTTTGAGAGGAAACTAACAGTAATTATGAATATATGTTCAATCTAGGAGGAAAAAAAAAATCCCTGAAGTCAGCATAACCATCTCTCAAATCTCTATTATCCATAAGACAGACATTACACTAAGTAAAAATAGCAATTATGTTTTGAAATAATAAGACTATCATAATCAGAATGGAACCACTTCTGAAAGTTACTGTGGGGAGGAGGTAATGTCAGATTTAACTAATGTGACTGGCTTTCCTGCTTATGCATTCGTTTATCCATTAGAAAATACCAACTGTTCCTTACACATCCACTATTATGAATTTATGTTCATTACATTAAATGCAAATAGCAGATTAAAAAAATCACACAAAAAACAGATAGTTAATTAGATGCTTCACCCACATCTGAGAGATACTATGCCACGTTAAATCTGCATGGAGTGCAAATTACAAACTAATTCTATGTGCCCAGCCTCATCCATCCCTAAACAGTCCTATTTGTTTTTCCTTTTGTCATCTAAGTGGTAAAGGAGTTTATTCACCTGATTTCCTTCTCACTCTGTGAGGAGTAGTGCCGTCTTTAGGCTGGTATGGTGATTTCATTTCTCCTTCAGGGCTATAGTGGAATCCTGGGTGATCTGAAGAACAAGCAGAAGCACAAGGAATAAGGGAGTGGCAACGATGGCACTTCACATGCCTTGGTTCCCTTTGGAGGCAGTGCCATTGCTCCTTTATGACTGATACAGTGGCACCTTATCAGAATCTGAAGCAACACAAGTAAGATACAGTACTGTAGGGTAGCTGCTAACCAGCCAGACATGGAATCATGTAATAGTGCCTGGCTCCAGATGGCTGACTCAGAAATATTTATCCACCACCATCCTGTTTGTTTGCCAGTTTCTCAGTAAGATCCTTCCTGACCAACTCTACAACAACTATGTAAATAAATAACAAGCCTGCTATACTCTAAGCCTTCCTCAGCATTTACATCCTAGGACTACTGTTCTCATTTCCCTACACTGCCAAGGATTACTGGTGTCACGAAGAGCTAGAGTGTCTTGCACCAGCGAAGGCAGCAAGGAGAAGATGCAACAGTAGGGACCGCATAAATGGGGCTGTGCTCAGAGTGCAGATAGCAGCATCACATGGGCTTTCCTGTGCTGGATCCTGGGACACACATGGGTAAACTCTTCAGACAGAAGAAGACAAGCCTTGCTATCCCTCCAGCTGCAGGTTTGCCAGCATGAAGAAGACATAGCATTGCTATGTACTTCTTCAAACTATGTTTGCATAATGCTTGCTGTTCAGTGGGTACTAGCCAGAAGGAGTTTATGCTACAACACAGGAAAGATCACACACTTAGTCAGCAAGGAATAAGCAAAAGAGATTGGCCAGTATTTACAGTGGGTCTTATTTGCCTCTCCCTTGCTCATCAGCTTGCTGGTTGCAGACCAATCAGCCTGATGCCTGCAGAACTCCACAGGATCTGTACCCAATTTTGCCTTTTCCAGCAAGGTCATAGTTCAAGGAATATAAGCCTGGCCTTCTTCCATCTCAAATGAAATCAACAGCTAAAGCCAAACTTCTGAAGATGGTTTTATTAATTTTCTAAAACAAGAGTGAAAAAGAACCAACTTACGTATGGCATCCATTTCGAGAATTGCCTGCTTGGCCTGCAAGAGAAAAAGTAACAAATGAACAACTGACAAAGTTAAACTGTTAGTTGCAGGGCAAATTACATTGCATATTACAGATAGTAGTGAGTTCATATGCAAATAACAGCAAGTTTAGTTTTTGAACTAATAAATATGGTTAGCAGCATTATTTTTTGGTTTGCAATTTTTTAGTTTTTCTCCATATGTTGGACATGTTACATATGTGAAGAATTTTGCTGGCAGGAGCTTACCAGCCCAGAATTTAGAGCCATAATGTACATCTCCATATTCTGCTGGGATCACCACAAAACTGTCCCTAGTAACTGAGAATCACTTTTTTTTTGTGTGTGATTCACAGAACATTTTCTCCCTAAAAATCAATTAGTTTAACTCCTTTATTATTTTCTTACTCTGAAGTTGTTGGCACATAAAACGCTATCAACCTTCCTTCAAGCGTTTCCTTGAGGAGCAGCTATTAAAAAAAATAAATTATAATTCGGTTTAAGCAAAATTGAAGCAGGATAAAACGTGTCTCATGATTGCTTAAAATTTTTCCCCTTTTTTAATAAAAAAAACCCTGTATGTTTTAGCAAGTATATCAGCTAATAAGTAAGAAAACAAACTAAACTGAAATATATCATCTAACCTACTTGCCCTGCTACAGGTGCAGTTTGGTAACTTTCCACCAGGTGTCACATGTGGACTACTATTAAATTCCCCAAAAGCTGGGCAGAGAGAAACCTCACAACTACCAACTACCAGTTTGTCAGAAACAAAAATATAATTAAAAGAGGTGTGCAGATGACCACAGAGATTTATTTTGTTAGACTTTTCTTTGCAGTTATTTCTCAGAGCATAAAGTATTTTTGGTTACACATTTTAAAAAAATAAAATTGAATAAGAAGTAAGAAAAAAATTTGTTACAAAAGCTGACATCATGCTGTGATTTTTTTTTTTTTACAACCTAATAAGCTGAATAAACTACAGCAATTATTTACATTGTAAGCATGGATACTAGCATAAACATTACACCTTCAAGAGACTTTGTCAACAAAAAGATAACATGAGAACTAGCAAAAGGAACTGCTAAGGCTTTCTTATCCTATTATTCTCTTTTTGTTACACCATTGAAAATGAGAGTGAGTACAATACATTGCATGTCAGTCACAGATAACATTTTTTAGCCATTACAGCATAAAACTCTGTGAAAAAAACAGACAGGGAAACTAAAAAAAATTGGTAAACTCAGTGTGAAAAAAGTCCTGTTTCCACATGAGTCAGTGGCTGCTGTATCTTGGCAAGAGCTAACTAGGCTTAACGTCCTTTGAGGGGTGCTCTGTGTTACACTGGGAAGCATCCCCTGAAGCTCTAAGACTGGATTTCATAATAAAAGGATCAAAATTCCTTATTCTATTATAATTACAGCTGTGAATACAGTATCAGTGCCTCATTTTCTCTGGCATAAAGCTTGCTAGCTATCTCACCAAAGGATGCAGGGTTCAGGATGCGTGTGTGTAGCTGCAACGTGAAGTCTGTGCTGCCAGTGTATTCACTGCTATGATACCTAACCAAGAGCAGTTAAAATTAGCTTGGTAACTAACATCTACACATGCTGCAATTAGTGCATCTTGTTGTTCTGCAGACAGGCAGTATCAAGCTAAGATATGGTCCTGTAGTCAAGCTTTCTGGCATTGCAGCTATGTTACTTATGTCTTAACAGGCAAATGCTGCTCACCCAGTTCAATTCTTCTACTCCTGTACCAAGCTCTGTAGATAATTATAGTGGAACTTTCCAATTAATTCTGAGGAACTTTTAAAGATATAAGGAAACAACATGTTAATTAACCTCCTGGAGCCTAAACTCTCTGCATATTGCATGCATCTTGCAGCTAACAATATTGCATTAAGTTAGTACACCTACAAGGGTGGGGGGGTTTGTCATTTTGTTTGGGGTTTTGGGGGGATGTTTTTACCTTGGCAGGAATTTTAGCTGGATGATTTTCGAGAATTAACCTCTTCAAGTGAAGAATCCAAAGGCGCTTGTCTTGCTGTGACTTTGCCTGATAAAAAAATTGAGCACCATGAGAAAAATGTATTCCTGCACTATACAGTGACATCAGCCGGGTTATCCAGTGGGCAGGGGGGTTTCTGTCATACCTGGACAGTATGTTGCATTTTGGGATTTTTGTAGTGGAAGACACTAAAACTAAGTGGTTCCTTTGGTATTACTTCAACAAGCATCAGGTTTCCGCACTGTAACAAAGAGAGGCAACGATGTGAATCACAGAGGAGTTTTGGGGAGACATGTAGACAGCATATTACCACCTGCTCTCTGACATACCAGTATATGAGCTTTGTATGCAAACATTTCATCTCTCTTTTTTGTAATTAGCAACATCTTGTCAAAGAGGAACAACGTGCGCTCATTTTTAGCTCGCTGAATGCGAAACGTTCCTTCTAACACCAGCTCCCCGTAACTCGTGAGGTCTGGCCCTTTCCAATTAGTGAGCAAACTTTGTATCTCCTGCAAAAGATCAAAAAAAGAACAACCAACATTCATTTCAGAGATCTTACTGAAAAAAAGACCCAAATGATCTGCTGAGGCCATTCCCACTCTTCTACATAATGTTCAGCATCCAACAGTGGAAAGTCACCACACACCAGTACTGAGATTGCTAGGGTATGTGCAACACTGCAGGGAGGTGCCTGGAGACTTATTGCAAAGTCCGGAGTAAAACATGCCCTGAGTGCTCATTACTGCCTCTGCATGGACCCAGCAAAGAGCCCTGAGCTCCCTGGGGCAACCTGCAATGAAAGAACCCAACCTCATCTCTCCACACTCCCAGAGATGGAAAATCTTTTGTAATCCAGTCATCAGTCTCTCTCACATCTGTTCCCCTCTATGTCCCTAACCAATCCCTCTTAACACTTCCCTCTCACCCCATGTATCCTCCTGAAGTTGTGTGGTCTCCCACTGAACGATTTATAATGCCACATCCACGTCCTGTAGGCCCATCACAGAAGACACTTCTGTGAGGTGTTTGGATTGAAGAGATGATTCTCAGAAGACTAAAGGACCAGAAGTGATTCAGTCAACTGAACAAAGTCAACATCTGGTCAACTTCAGTCAGCATCTGAAGACTTTCTTGTGTTTTAATGTTTTGTATAGATACAATAGATATTTCTCACCTTATTTATTAAGAAAATAAATAAAAGGTTGAAGAAACATCTAAAAACATCTTCCTTGAGTTGCTCATGTTTTCTGCCAGTGGCAATGACATAGGACTTAAGCATGGGACAGCAAATTCTAAAAGCAGACCAAACTTTTAACTAGAAAAATCTTTACAAACATCCACCAGACTTTAAACCTGGCAGCATAAGCAAAGCAAGGACAGATTGCCTCATCCTAGATTGGGCTCTCTAGCACACTACACACTAATACAGCACTCATCAAGAAAACATCTCAGCACATGTGAAGCACAAATGGAGGCTAAAGCACTCACAGGAAGAAAACCCTAAAGCAGCCCACTTTGGACTATACACACAGATGTTATTTAAAAAAAAAAAAGAAAAAAAGGAAAAGGTTGCATTTTATCAGATCTCTCCAGGAACTTGTAAATAAGTCAGGATACAGAACAGGGATCAAGTTCACCACTGTTAAGGGAGACTTTGAGCAGGAACTGCTGTCACAGTACTTGCACCATTACAGACAACATGGTAGTGTGATAGCCCACAGAAGACTTACCCTTAAGGCTGCAGAAACAGATTGTACTTTTTTAAAGGGTAACTATGAATGTGAACATTTTCCATAACCCCACACATCTGCCAGCTGAACTCAATNNAAAATCAAAAAAAAAAAAAAAAAAAAAAAAAAAAAGCTTTTTTCCAAAAGCACTTAAACCTCTTTATTGTCAAAAATAATTACTCAGATTTATAGCAGATTGTTGTTAAATGTCATTAGCATGCATTTCCAGCAATGTGTGGAAAAAGGTTACACTGCTGCAGGCAAGACATTGTCAAATATAACCCTATTCTCCCTACATATAAGCAACAACAAAACAAAAACCAAACATTAAAAACCCCAGGAAAAAACCAAAACCACAAAGGGGAAAAAAAAAAAAAAAAAGGTGAAAAAATGTCATTTGGTAAAAAAAAAAAAAATTGACAAAGAATAACATGACAGATTTCTGAAATTATATAAGCCTATTACTCCCTTTTGTAAACTAAAAAAATCTCCCCAGTTTTCTTAAAGCAATATAAATACTGCTGATGGAAATGTTGTGTAAAATCATGATTTACACAGAACCTGGAAACAGAATACACATAAAAATTATACAAAGGAACTTGTTCTTGATGCCAAAAGTTATTCAGGGTGTAGCTTTTGTTTTTTCTCCTCAAAAATTCTTCATTTGAAGCAAAGTTAAAGTTTTTCTAAGTGTCATGTTTCTAGTATCATGTTTCTAGGCTTATGCATTTCACAAAAGCAACCGATAATGAATCTGAAAAAGCCCAAGAGGAAAGTACTTAAACAAGAATCAGCACAAGAAATGCCTCAAAACAAAATTAATCAGCACAAAGGGGAGAAATCGGAAACCACAGGATTTCTGAACAAAGCCATGCCCGAGGGTTGTACAGGAGTGCTGTGCAATTGAGGGAAAGGAAGAAAGAAGAGTTAAGTTCCATATTACTGCAAAATAAATGCTTCACAGGATGCTGCTTGTAGGGTAGAGTTGTCTGAGATTTTCCTGCAGCAGTTATGACCATGCTTTCCAAGATCAAACAGCCACAGGCATGCTCAACAGGAGTCTAAATTATGACTGACAAAGATTAAAAGAAAAGATAAACTAAAAAATGTTAATTGCCTATATATTGACAAAAACAGCTAAAAAACACCCATAAAATCTCTTTGGGAACTCACCTGGAGCCTGATGGCATGTTCATGTTTTCTCTTCATGTCATTTATATGCCATGCCACCCTCTGCATGGTATCTATGGCATCCAGCACCACATCATAGCCCTCGGTGTCCTTGTCAAGGTGGTTTTCTATTTCCTAAGACAGAGGAAATGAAAAAAAGTACCCCTTATTCCAAAATGAATTTTCCTAGCTAAGTGCAATACTATGTTTTCATCTGTACTATTTTGTCTTTTCATTGCAATCACTCAAATGCAACATTCGTGCCATTGTTACTACTGCATTTTGCTATCGATTTGATTAATACAATACAACTAACAAAGTCAAGCCTTTAAGGTCAGTTTAGCAGTGACTATACTTGTGGCAGCCGATGTGATCGGAGAGGCTCAGGAAGAGAGCGCAGCACAGTGAGGGGACAGACAGCATTTAATGGCATTCTTAAAACACAGAACATATCTTCTGATGGAATTACACTAGGCATTACTTTACAGTTGGAGAGCAGAGTAGCGCCAGACATTTTGAATAAGAATCAGTGTCTTTACACTTCACGAGAACATGACTAATAGGAAACATATGTTGAAAATGTTAACAATAAAGCAGGAATTTCCGAAACTTGCTTAACTCAATTCACTGAGTATGGAAAGAGTTCCCACTTCCTCAGCCATTCCTCTCCATAAAATTCTTAGCAGTCAGGGTCTTTATATGTATTTAGTCCTTCTTTCAACCACCCCCAACACTGTAACACGTGGAAAAATGCTGTTCTTCATTGGAATAACAAATTTGGGTACAAAAGCATTTAATCATGACAAGAGTCTTCCAAACAACTTCAGAATTACAGACCACTTTTCAAAAAAAGTGCTAATTATTTGGTTGCACAGACTGATTCAATGTGTCTAAAACAATTACCATGAATTCCCCACCACAAATATATGCATATGGCATGAAGTGACGAAGACAGAGTCTCTGGATGTTGAAATGAAATACCCACAAAAGGAAGAGCATTTAAGGAAACCCAGAACTTTTCTAACCATCAAGCCTTGTACCAGAGGCAGGAACTCTGACATGCAGAAGCCCTAAACAAAATAGATTTCTAATGGGTGCTTACGTGCAGAAGCAGGTGGTACTTGAGGATGCGTTGGACAGGTTTCAAGAGATAAGAGCCCAGGGGCAGAGAATGCTGCAGCGCTTCTTGCCGCTCTCTGAAGAATTTGGCCAGCGCCTTGTTCCTCATGCACTCTGTCAACACAGCCACCGACCTGAAAATATCAATACATAGCATAGCTTTAAGACACACTGTCTCAGTAAGTTTGTAGGTAAAGTCAGGAATTGTTTTCTTCTTTCCCTGTAAGAGAGGGCAGAAGGTTCCTATTCTAATCACTGCTGTTTCTGCAACCACCCTATCTTACTGGAAGTTATATAAGCAGCATTGCAGAATAAGACCATCATTTTCTAAAGAACAATAAAGCAATGAATGACAAGAACAGTCAAAACACAACTTGAGATGAGTATTTTGTTTAAAATTATTGGACTTTTTTCTTTTTTACATAACAGATAAAATCCTTGACCATTGCTTGAATTTAGGCGAGGGAGGAGCTGGTTTGGTTTTGGTTTGTTTTGGGGTTTGTTTGTTTGTTTTTTGCATGGGCTGTAACTTGTATTACTTAAATTGACCAAGGGACAAATGAAGAAAGGGACCCCATAATTCTTACCTTGGGTAGTTGGTGCAGTACTGTGTATATATGTGGAAATCTTCACTCTGCATGGGGAGGAAAAATCAAAGATTTTGTCAAACTAGCAGCTAACATCTGCAAGATAAAGATGATGATAAGACAAAACCTCCAGTTCCCGATCAATGAATCCTCTGCTTTCACTGTGATAGTCCTAACACAACCAGAATTTAATTTCACTGTTTCAGTGGGGGGAAGGAGGGAGATTTTTTTCTTTCCTCAAAAGAAAAACCAAGGAAATCTACACAGAGATAAAACAAGTGGCTCTGCAGCAGAGCCTCCAAGGTACCTTATGAAAATCTGTGCATCTTAAGAAAACCTCAAAACTTCAACCAAAACACCATTAAAAACACATACCCCCTTCAAACAGCTGGCTTGCCCATATCTAATTTTTTTCTGGGCTAAAGCGCACACATATTATAGAACATCCTGAGTTGGAAGGCACCCACAACTACCACTGAAGTCCAGCTCCTGACAGTGCACAGAATAGCCCCAAGAATCAATCCATGTGCCCAGCATATTTACTGTGAGAAATAAGTTTTGCAGGTTATGTTTGGTGTGTGATTTTCAAGCAATTATAAATACTTTCACATTTGAGCACAATCTAAGCGTGAAATTAGAATCTGTAAAAGCGATTTTTTTTTAAAGTAAATTATGTGAACATAGACAGCTGTTACCCTAGCAAGTTGTAACTGGATTTGGGTGGGTTTCCACACTTGCCTGTCACAGTGCAATTGCTCAAACTTAATGCTGACAAGCTTCTCAGAGCTAAAGTCTGAGCTTCATTTCTTTCCTCCTGGCCTGTTTTTTTTTTCTTTTTTTTTAATAATCATCATTTAATTCTATGCAAGAACAGGTTTCCAGAAACATTCCCATGTGATCTAAGTCCACATCTGCCTATCAACTTCTATCCCAAATAATACACAATTTCTGCAGCTTTCTGGAGTCCTAAAGACTAAGAAAGCACCGCAGAATGGCAAAGTGCTCCTAAAATCAATCACTTTTTCTTTCCTAAGCCCCAGATTGATAAAACGAAATTCTCCAGTAGTAAGACCCCAGTTTCCACTTAAAGCTTCTTCAGAATGGGCTCTGTCATTCTTCAGCACAATAGCTGTGCTCCAAGAAGGGCTGTCTACCAGGGGTCATTGCTGGTGAATGGCAGGACCAAACATCTGTCTTCACAGAAGGCAGCAGTGCTCTGAGGAGCACCACCACCTGGGGAGAGGGCTGATGCAGGCTGTGGCTTTTGTTTCTCATTGTTTGGGTTTGGTTGTTTTTCATTTGGCCATTCATCAGAAAGAGCCATCTCAGGCAGTGTCCTTCCCTGATTCCAACAAAAGTGGTCCCGTACCCCTCTCACAGGGGTAAAGCAGGTTGTGTCATTCATTTCTCCACTGAACAGTGATCCATAAGAACCTGTATAAAGTAAGATGCTACTCCCCATGAATGCAAGTCACTGAAATTAATTTCAGTCTGTCTTATTGGATTGAAATAATAACTGTTCTCAAAAAAATAACTCAAGAAAACTTCTAATAAATGTTTCCCCAGGATATTTCAATCCCTATTTACTCCCTGGTGGGCTGTAAGCTTATTAAACTTCTCTTCTCCTAGAAACCAACAAACCAACAAAATGTAGTCTTGACACAAATACAGTTAAATTATTTAGCTTGATTTTTCACACTTGAACTAATTTTGTTGTCACAGCTAGTTTTTATGGCAGTGTACCTATGCCATATGTCCACATCCAGACAGTGAGTTGTGTCACAGCCTGTTCATGTCCGTGCTCCCAGTCACAGCTCCAAACCATCTCCACTCAAAATGAAGAATTAACAAACCTCAGAGCACTGCAAACATTTCACTATGTAATTTTTCTATGGCAATCACTACCAAACTAGCTAGCACTCATAAGTCAGGGTGCTTAAGAGATGTTGATCATTAGGATGAAATTCAGTATGGCAAAAAAAAAAAAAGATTTATTTTATATATGCATGTATTAATTCAAGGTTTACATTTAGGGGCTTTTGGTATAAATTATAATATATTCCCTAGCTATGATAACAGAATAATGCATTTTATAGAACTAATTCATAAGCAGAGTGCAGAACATTTCAAATCAATTTATTTTTATACATATAGATATATATATATTCTGTTCATAAATACGGTTACATGGTTATTCTGCTTTTCAAACAGAAAGGAAAAGAATATCTGTTGTGAAATTTTAACAAATAAAAGCACTGTCTGTAAAATAAACAAAGCCAAAACTTTAGGGTTACTGAGTAGACTGTGTGCACATTACCCTCAAAATCAAAAGCATGCCTGAAATCCCTGGGAGCCTTTTCACACTTTCCCTCTTTGGTTTGGTTTTTGGTTTTGGTTTCTTTACACAAGGTCAAAACTACTTTTAATGGGGTGAGTTTTTTTGTGTTTGAAAGAAATTTAGTCTAGCTATTAAATGGAAAAAAATTTTATTTCAAAAAAAAACTTAGTTTCTCATGCCCTCGATACCTCTAAACTTTAAGAATGGTTTCACAATCTTCCGTGCTTTCTGAACAGACATGACACCAAATTCCTTACTGCACTTACACGTGTACTCGCTTCAGTGCACCACAGCTCACTTCACCACACAAAACCATCAGAGAGCATTTACTTTTACTGAGAAATGCAAGCATAGCGCCAGGAGAAAGTCAAGCACTTGTATTTTGCCTCCAGGATAAGATTGTTGATATGCACCCAAACTTACGGATCTCTTGTGAATCAGCATCATACACCTTGCCTAGGCATTGGTCAGACTCATGTGAACTTGTTGGGAAACTGGCCAAGAGAGCCACTTCCAAGAGAGGCTCTTCCTTCACTCAACAAAACTGCACTCAGCACAACTGTTCTCCCACTGCTTGCCTGGGTACCTGGCACCTCTGCATGGTCACAGGGACTTTCTCTTCACACACACAACTGGTCTGCTCTACCTCACAACGGATGCCTCAGAGAGAGCACCGTGTCCCTGGGAATATACCAGGACACAAGCTGTGCTAGTGCTATGAACTATGTTCAGCAGCAAAAGAAAAAGCAGAACTAAGATGGATTTAATATTTGTCTGAATACTTTCACAACGTAAGGAAAACGTCAGCTATGCTCATCAGTATTTCTCTGGACATCCTTAAACTTACTCAGTTTGAAACTAGTTTTGTTTACATAAACTGCCTTCAGACCAGATTAAAACTGATCTCTGCATGGATATTGGAATCGCTCTAGAGATCATTTTTAATCTAGAGGCACAAAAGCTGTTGTGGTAGAGACTGCAAAAAAAAATGGAGACTCAAGCTGAAAGCTCATTTGCATTGAATGCAAGCCGTCCTCAAGGCAAAGCCAAGCGTGAGCGTATCCCAGCTATACTTAGCTGGTCCCCTGCTGTGGAATCAATTCACTGCACATCTCCTCCACATACATTCCCTATCTTCCCTCAACTCGTGGTGCAATGTGCTTTTTCATAGCCATAAAAGGCACTTTAAAAGAAAATGGAGACTAAGAAAATGAGCAGAGTCAGTGTGCAAGCTGAAGCCTATTGTCTGGATGTCCTCTTCACTAATGAGATGCTAGATTAGAGTAATTCTCCCTTTCCCCTTGGTTAAGTTGTTTAGTGTATCTTTCAGAAAACATATGTTCTGAATTTCTGGGGTGCTGAGTGAGAAGAGAGACATTCCAGAATTCAGCTCTCCTTTACAACTCACTTAAACGTGTAGAATAATAAAGTCAATTTTCTGATGAACACTGGCATCATTACCATGAAAATGAAAGACTGAACTGGCAAAAAAAAGTATGAACAGTCTTCTGTATGAATAATTAAGCTATAGCTAAGCTTGCACTAGAACCCTTTTATCAGCCTCCAATTACGGTTACCAGCAAAATGTCCCCAAGACCTTCTATGCACTAGAGTTAATACAGTACTTCTAGACAAAGAGGGAGGACTAGAACTGGTATAAACTAAACTAGTTCAACATGGCCCTCTGAGGCAGGTTACTTCCATGCAGCAGCCATCCCACACTGTTGAACAAATACCCATCCACATCTTCTGCATCTTGGGGCAGAAAGAGAAGGGCAGCAATTCATGACTGGATAGCAGGTTTTAAAAATGCATGCTTTTCTGCATTTGTATCTATCTGCCTGTGAGCTATTAATAATTAAAATATCTGGAAGCAGAAGGATTTAACACAAAGCTGTAAGTTGCTATTAAATATTTACATTTACATAAATTCATAGCTTTGCATCATTATTTTATTGGTTAGTGAGTTTTATGTTACTGGCTAGTTTATGCTAAAGACATCTTTGCTGAAGTCTGTTAACAAATAAAAGCTGCCATTTTAGGGGCTATTTACTTCGGGCACTCAACACAACAAATGTTAAGATAAAGATTCAAATCCACAATTATGTGTTTTTGTTCAAACTGCATTACTGTGTTTTGATAATCCTGACTCTATTTCCCTTAAAAGTAAAAGTTGCAAGGCTTTTTGCTACTCAAGCATGAAAGTTATACACAGGAAACATAGTGACGTATAATTGTGTGAGGGAAGTATAATATGCTATACAAGAAATTTTATTGAACAAAACCAAATAACAAAGTCAACTCCAAAGAGAATGATCCAAAAGTAGAGCTTCAAAAATTAAGCTCCCTAGATGTCTTCCCAAATATCATTTTAGTTTCAACAAGCTCCAGGGTTACTTTAATTGTTCTGTTATACATGCAAACCAACTTGACATGAATCCTAAGAAAGAAGTTTTACTGAGTTACTGAGCTTCATAGAACGCAAAAAGTAAACATAGAATCTAGAGTGAGAACTTGATTATACGTTAAAAGCCCAAACAACTATGGCATTCACAGCTGAATCAGTAGGGTGAAAAAATGGCACTATATCCGGAGCTCATGTAACCTAAGCACAGTTTCAGTGGAAGCATTCAAGAAGCTCTAGCAGAGTTACATTCATTAGCTAAGGCTGTGAGCTATGACTTCAGCATGATAATATCACCATGCTCAATGCATAGTGAAAATCTAACACACTTGAAGCAATCAAACAATAAATGGCCAAAATCCCGTAAAACAGGAAGGACTGCGTGCTGCCAAAAAAGGCAATTTCCACTACTCAGTGCTGGGAAGACACAAGCAACTAAGAATGAACAACTGGAGTCTGTTAAGACAGTCAGCAGTTGCTGTAATGACATCTGCATGGCCAAAATCAGAACTGTGGGGTATTTTCGTATTGTTTGATTTTGCTTTTAAGTGTTTGCACTTGTCTGCATAAAGCTAAAAAATGCCTGTTAGAACTGCAGTCTCCAGCAATTTCTGAGCCATCAGGCAGTTTCCTGCCAATAATACAAATGCTAAAAGCATTTGACAAGGGAACAAAAAAAAGCACAAGCAATGATATGCAGATGGATTTTGGAACTAATGGCCAGAAAGTCTACCAGACAAGCCCTTTCAGTTAGCCAATTTGAATGAGAGCACAACTTTTTCCTGGACTTACTATTATCACTTTCACCATCTCTGTTTCATATCCCAGCAGGAGTAGTCCTAGTGGTCCCAGCTGTAAGTAAGCAATACAGCAGAAAGATCTACCAGCTCCAAACAATTTTACCTGTAAATATCCTGAAGGCCTCATAATTGGCCTTCACTGCACAGGCACTCTGTTGACTTACATACAACTTCCTGCCCATCAGGACCCCTGATCTTTTTTGCTAAGCTGTTTCCTAGTCAGCCAGACCCAGCATGCACATGGGCTTATTCTGTTCCAGAAGCAGGACTTTGCACTGTTCCACTTTCTCTTTCCTTCAGTTCAGACCAGGCTAGATGTAGCAATAACAACATGTCATAAACCCCACTGCAATGGGGCAAAAATACAGCCTGCTTTTGTAGTAGTGGTGCCAACACTAAGGTCTCTCAATGCATACAAAAGATCCATTACTAGATAAATAACAGCTTTCTCAAACTCAACTGAAGCAAGTGATCTGGTGAAACAGCAGCACTAAGCTGGTATCATCACTCCCCTTTACGATAAAATCCCTTGTGTCACAACAGTGCCAAACAAATTACTAGGCCACCAGGAAAGGGTGTTTAGTTAATCCTAAACCCATGCGTAAGACTTACTACATTGAATGCCTGATGCTGGCAATACCGAGCTCAGGACAAAGTATAAAACATGACAGGCTTTGGCTTTTTGGTTTCTTTGGGAACGGGTTGTGGTTTTTTTGATGGGGGTTTTGGTCTTTTTGTTTTGTTTTGTTTTTTTAATACAAAAAGGCAAATACATCTATAGAGATTATTCAAATTTAAACAACTACCTGACCACTCTTCCACTCCTCTTCCTCTAGAAATACCACAGAGATGGTATTATTTCTTAACACATTTGGGCTCTATAGATTCAAGGCCTATGTAGATTCTCTGGTGAAGTCTGCAGTGAATTGGCATCATCTATAGCTTAAGTTATTTAATCTCATTTTGTCCTACCCATTATAGCCATCCCTCTTCTCCCTGACTGGCTCTCTGGGTTTCCTACAATGAAGGTCATCTGCTTTGCTTTCCTGTATTTCTCCTGCACCTAACAACTTCTCCTTCTCCATAATTTTTGCCTTCAGTATTACCTAACAGAATAAAGACATCAGAGCAATGTTCAGAAAATGCAAAGCACTTCAGAGAGAATGAAATTTGAATCTTAAGGTTAGACTTTGGGCCATCTCATTTAAAAAGAAAATTAAAGGTATAGCTGCAGGATTCAGGAAACATGCATCTCAGAAAACAATATGGCCACAAGTAAGTTAATATTAT
This sequence comes from Grallaria varia, assembly GCA_013396735.1. Classification (NCBI taxonomy): domain Eukaryota; kingdom Metazoa; phylum Chordata; class Aves; order Passeriformes; family Formicariidae; genus Grallaria; species Grallaria varia. Next base: position 22,048 of record VWZG01010462.1, on the reverse strand, counting down.
TGCCTTTTCTAAAAATGCAGCAAAGCTTTATTCTCTGGTGTTTTTAAGGTGACAAGGCATCACTGGAATACCACTTATCGCCTACATTAAAAAATGGAAGAAAAAAAAAAAAACCCCCCTGTTATTGAAAAGGCACAA
>VWZG01010462.1:0-21798 GCA_013396735.1 Grallaria varia | reverse complement strand
TTTTTTTTTTTTTGAAATGCAAATAAGAGGCATATTCCTATCAGTTACTAAGAGAAATCCCAAATCTTTGTTCATGAAGCCTAGCCATGATGACTAAGAGAAATTCCTTCCCCTTCCATAGATTTGCTGGCTTTTCTTGGTTGATATCACACAAGCTATCAGAATTAGGTCTCAAAGGCTAATAAATTAATCTTATTTCCTCCATATCTAAAGCTGGTGTTGTGCTGCAGACTTACCTTGGAAACAAAACAATCTGCTATGGCCACAGGATCATTTTCACAGTTTTCCAAATCTTGCAGAAGCTCACTAAAACAAAGAACAGGAAAAGGTAAGACAATTACGGCACACATTAGAATAGACACACCTGTGTATTTGGAACCACCATTCATGGGAGCACTTACTGTCACAGGGAGTCCTAAAAAGGTAAAGAGAACTCCTTTGATGACGCTTTTTCCCCAACCACTGGGTTTTTTATTTGTAGGCAGAGGAGAACTATAAGGAAGTGGTATTTCCACATACTTAAAAATACAAGTCATCACAATGACCGTAGATTGGTGATCTGTTCACCAAAGCTGAGCCCCTTCCCTTAGGTAGATGCCTCATCCCTAGAAACATTCAAGGCCAGGTTGGATGGGACTCTGAGCAACCTCATCCAGTTGAGGATGTCCCTGCTCATTGCAGGGAGGCTGGACCTTTAAACACCCCTTCCAACCCAAACTATTCTATGACTGACAGCTCTTCTACAGTACTCATAGCGGTGTAGTCAGATGGTTGTGTAGCTCCTCTGTCAACTAACACAATTTAAAACTAAGAAAATTTAAAAGCTACTGAAGCATGTTCATTGTCCTATAAAGACTTTGTATGTTCTAGGAGCTTTACTTGACCGAAGAAGATGAGGAGCTGCTCTGAAAAACACTGGTAAGAACTAGGGATGTATTACACATGCAAGAAGAATGTTAAGAAGCTCAATGACCTTTAGTTCATCTCTTCACTGAAGAAAAATGGTTAGCCTGGAAAAAGTTTTCTGGAAGCGAATATATGCATTCTACATACATAAAAACAACACCTCACTGAGAGGCTTTTATAATTTTGGCATGCCAAAAAGGAAATTAATTCATAGTAACAGGAGCAAAGCAATAAGGGAACCTGTTTGCTGTTGTATGAAACTCAGTTCTCAAAAGCAAACTCAGTGAAAGAAAGAGTTCAAGTAAGAAACGAAAACCTCAAGGCTATCTCCTTGATCTGAACAGCCTTCAGTCTTACTGAGTGAGGTACTCAGAAAAATGAGAGAAGAAACTGTGTTTTCTGCCAAATGGTTCTCTAACAAAATGTTCTTCTCCCCCCGCTTCCCCTTTCCCCAATTCCCACAGATGATTTTCCATTTAGGGCTACTTTTCTCTCAATTCACAGCTGGTTCCTTGAGTGAGTTTTGCCTAAGAGTTCCTAAGCCTGTATCTAGGGAACTACCCTATTCCCCTGTAAGCACATGCAATTTCCCTCTGTATGTACAGAAAGGAGCAAACCAGAAGAGTTTCCTGCCTTCTTCTTTGCTTCTCTAATTACTGGAGGAAGGAAAGGGAGAAATCAGCAAGCAGTCACAAAGAACAAAGACAGGCAGAAACCTTAGGTTCAGCGGTCACTAAGTCACCTTGTACAGCAACAGTTTCACCTCCACACTTCAATTTCTCCTTTCATCAAAACAAGAATTAAAATATAATCGTTACTTGATGCTCTGCAATCATGATGCTCCTTTACATCAGGCAAAGAAGCAAGCTGTAGCAATGGTGACCATAGCCATTAGTTACACTGACTCACTGTGTCCCACACATGAGTTTTGGAAATAACATCAAACACACCAAACAGGCTCAGAGGATTCCTGCTGTTTGGCAGGCAGATGTTTTCCTGATGGCTTAGAGTATGTAACACCTTGATTGTAATTTTATTCCTACTGGTCTCCTTATAAAACCACATTATTTCTCCTTCAGGATAACAGCAAAGAACACCTAAAGATTTTATATATTCATGCAATGAGTACAAGTTTATGCAGTAAATAGACTGGTGGTTTGTGCTTCAGCACAAGTTCATCATGTAAGGGCTGTTTTTTGAAAGATTTTGTTACCTATACTGCACTCTCTTCTTTGTCCCCTGGCTAGCAAGAATGGGATTGGTAAGAGCAGTCTGTCACTGTAGAAACAGCAAATCTGTCATGCTCAGGCATCCTGAAAAACGTAAATAAATCTCTATAATACCAAGCTGACATGTGAAAAAGCAGGGCTGTTATTATAGGCTACATTTAAGTACCTGGCAGGAGGCAGAAAAAACAACAGAAAAAAGCTTGAGTCCCCTTCACCTGAACACCCGGAGGTTTTATGCTGTTCACAGCTCTTGGCCTCTGCAACTCACCTGTGCCAACCAGCCAGGCCAGAAAGGAGCATGAGGGAGCACTGTTAGAGGAACTCCATGCTCTCTCAGCTGAATCATTAACAATATTCAGACTGAAGCATGACAGCAGTGCCACTGCCACTGCCACTTAAGACCATGTATAGAGTTACATAGCTTGGGTTATTATGGGCTGGGAAATTCTGAATCTGTACAGTCCTCACAGAGAGCTAATGCTAACTTTGGGATGAGAGAGGTAAGCGTAAAGAGACTGACAATTTTGTACACAGTACATTCATTATCTTATCTAATCAAACAAATAAGTCATAATACCTTTTAGGATGCTTTAATTTTTTTGGTTTTATGAAGACTCCTCCTCAGAAACCAGACCTTACCACCATGAAACTAAGTTTCAGCTTGACCTCTCCTAAGATTGCCTGACTGTTGGTAGAAGTACTAAACTCAAGCTCATTTCTCTGCAGAGTTTCCCTTTCAAAATTGAGTCATGTTATCATGGAGAATTTATTCTAAAAGGACACTGGAAAGAATCTCAGCAGGGAGGCCAGGGAAGAAAGGCAGCAAATGCTGACTTACAGAATACTTCGCCCTTCCAAATAAGTAAATGAATAGTAAGGGAGCTTTTCGCAAGGGACAGCTTGATCCGTGGACCAGTATATAGTCAGTGATTCTGCTTTAAGAAATAGCTTTCCAAAATGAGATCATAGTCATGGGACTAGCAGTTACCATCCTAACCACGATTTCTGCCATTCAACACAACATCTGAAAATCTTAAGTAGTTTAGATGAGAGAAATTCCCATTTATTGAAATGAAATTTCTCAGATCTTAAAGTCTGAAAAAACCCCAAGACTTAAAACCTTTGATCACTGATTAACAGTCAAATTCAAAGTTAAAAAAAACAAAGTAACTCTAAAATTATAAAATCATGCTCACAAAAAGCATCTGAAACTACTAACATAGAACTGCCAAGTGGACCTCCTTCTGAGAGTAAAAGTAAATTAAAAGGCTCTAGAGTATGATAAGGACCCAGAAGCTACATGTCAAATTTCACACAGGAGTAAACTTAATCCTTCAAGCTATCCTGACCTACAACAAGTGTTCAGTTTTAGAAACTCACAATTTCCACGTAGAACTTTATATCAGAAGGCCTGAAATACAACAGTAATTTACTAGAGGCTTTGGACAACTTTCCAGTGAGTTTTAACCATTCTAAAATATCTATCTCTAAAATTGTCCCAAACTGTTCTTTTGTTGGCGTTTTGGTTTTTTGTTTTGTTTTTTAACCACTGCAAAACTTCCTCCCAGCCACCAGCTCAATTATTATGTATAATGACTGATCATACTTGGAGGTAATTTTATTAGGTAATACTTGCAATGATGCTAGCATAAATGTGTTCTACTAAGTTTGTAGCTACTAAGTGTGCCGTTCTTCTAGCTTTTGAAGGATCAGAAAATATAACAGCCAGCACTGTATTTTTCCATCCTGTAACCACTGGGAATCTATAAGCTTACAATCATTGTCTCATGGCTCTAAAGCAGGCCATGAGCCTGTTTTAGCAGGGTCCCACTATGTATTTTCCAGCTGTTAGACGTTCGGTCAAGATAGTTGTTGCAGCTGAAGCAGGACACAGCGGCTTTGTAGTTAAGCATATTTCCATTACTCTGCAGTAGCTATTTTAAGTTTCAGGAAAAGATTTTAGGGTTCATTTTGTCCATAAATTCTGAATAGATCCATTATTACTCTTTCCTTTGACACTGAACAGAGATCCCAGCAACTAAAGGACTTAAAAGTAACTTCCCATGATGATGGAAAAACATTGAAGATGCTCTTTGACACAAGCGCTCCACTTCAGAATCCTCTTTTGAATCAATTAAATTCTGTTGTTCTTCAAAGAACACAGTACATTGGGAGATATTTTGTCAACTATAGCAAAGCTAAAAGAGCTTTTACAGAAATATTGGGATATAAAAGATGTGGGAACTTTATGTCAATATATTTCTTGCATTGGTTGAATATTCAGGTTTTCCTTAACTGCTAAGTTTGTTCTTTTTATGGTAGCAGAGAATTCAGACAAAAGTAGCAGCAGCATGCTACTAAAACTGCAGATACTGAGGTCCCACACAATGTGGCACTAGCTATACAAGCCTGAAATTTTATTCCAGGCTACCAATATACCCTAGAATCCCAACTTCAGAATTTTAGAGAAGGCTGGAAAGATACTGAAGACTTCAATAAAGGAAAGGTACTTGAACACAGTTTTGGGAAGTTAATTCAGGGAGTCCCTAGTAGTATAAAACACTACAAAACTCAGACCTGGGTGATGTACATAGGTATACAAAAGGACTGTATATAGTAGGAATAAAACGTCTCTTTATTAAGGCAGGAACTTCATTCACAGTAGTCTTTCATTAGGCTCAATTAAGGCACAGAGCAGGCTAAGGTTACATTCAAGTAAATACCCAGCATAAAACCAAAAAATGTAAATGGAGACCACTCTTGATTCATTGAATAAACAGCTAAAATAATCTGATCTCAGCAAATCAACTTTGCTTAGAATCAAAACTAGATAATTTCCCAATTCATGGACCTTGGCCATATTAGAGTGATAAAAGCATCTTTGGTTGATTTGCTCCCTCCCATTAATACAGGTTATTAAACTGTTTTCATTCAGTAAAATATGATTTTACCTGTTGAAATGGTAGATATCACGTATGTTTCCAAACAGGGCTGATCGCTCTTCTGTCCCCAGGGAGAGCTTGGTCTGGTCAGTGATACAGTCAAGGTAATCCTACAAGAGAAATGACAGTGAGGTCTTCAGACATTTCCTCCTTTTCTAGATCAGTAAACAGAGCTATGTTTTATTGCACAAGATGACTCTCTTCATATCAGTTTCACCTTATTATTACAATAAAGCCTTCAGCAGCCCCTCTGTGAACAATCACTCTATTATGAACAGTAACAGTACTTATCTGTTCAGTGAAACCAAGAAAATAACAAAAGACCGAAAGCTAAGTTATACCTCTTAGATCGAACAGCCAATGTTTCTCTTGCTACTGATAAACAAATGTTTTCAGATTTTATTCACAGTGACAGTTTAATTGATCATTTGACTGGCTCAAAGACAAAAAAAAAAAAGTTAAAGTGAGAGATGAAGAATGTAATTTAATGCAGTCTTAGTAACAGAAATCCTATATAATGAAGACCAAAAAGCATATGGGCAATAGAAGCTCAGAAAAGCAACCACTAAAAAAAAAAAAAAATTCAAAAAAACAAATCAGTTACCAAAAAATGCAGTGTGTAGAGAACAAATCTCAATATATATATGTCCATGGAATTTACCATGCATAGAGTTACATTGCCAATGACATTGCTATGTACTCTAGCAAAGATTTCTTTCTGTGTTTACAAGAGTGATAGTGTTTCATCCAGGGACTTTAATTGAATATGAACATGACATCCAGAAAAAGCTCAGATTAGCAGTGTTCTGGGAGAACGACTTTCCCCTCTCTTCCCTCGCTTCGATAAGAGCTCAATGTCACCTTTCAATCTGTTGGTGTTGCAGTATTAAAACTCTCAGATAAGGGCAAACAAATCCAGGAGGCTATTTAACTAACTGCAACTCATTAACCAAGAAACCCAATGTGCTGCCACATTCATGAAGAAATTCTGCTGAAGTATGGAAATAAAATAAAAGTGAAAACAGTTGAAACAATGTGAAATAAAAATAAATAAAATCCCTTAGCCTGGGGCTAGACAATGTGGTGTGGCAACCACCCAAAAGCAACACAGCATTACATGGTGCTGCAAGAAAGGAACCCTACAAAACGTCAATGGGATTGTGAAAACATCTAAGATACAACTGTGTTCCAGAGTTGTAAAGAAAAAGGTATTACAGAACACATACTTTGGCCAAGATTTATTCTCAATGTAAATTCTGTGAAGACAGAGGGTTTGGATCAACCATGGACCTGTTTTTTGGATTTAGATGCCCTCATAAGTAAAGTTAAAAATTACAGCACTTGAGCCTCCATGCCCATATCCTTCTTTCCAACTGAAATAGCATCAACAGAGTCACAGGTGTAACCAAGATTCAGGTTTAGGTATCAGTAGAATGTCCTTTCCTCTCCCCTTATCCTAATGCTCAATAATCCACACTCTTTCATCACCTCCAGTTAAAGGTACCCCTTATCATCCCCAAAATTCAGTACTTTTTGCCCAGGGAAAGCAAGTTAACTTAATTCCAAGGCAACTTAGTGTCTTTAAGAAAAGCATCAAGTGGTGGTGGGTAGGCAAGCAGGCAGGTCCCTGGAGAGCCATGCCATTTCTTCTGTGATGGCACCCAACCTGTACTCTACCTTCCCTTCTAGCTGACAGCAGCTTCACAGCCCACACCCATCCTTGAAGTATATTTGTGCAGTAAGTCATTGGAACTGCATCCTGGAGACTCCCTGCTCTTGCCCTTGGCTTTTTATTCATACTCAGAAGCTTCAGAAGAGTAAAAGGCTCAGGATGGCAAGGCAAACAAAACTGCAGCAAGCAATTTCGTAGGTCAAAGGCAGAAGCAGATGATAGATTCACTGCTATTCCAGTGTTGGCATTAAATAAATAACCATTTCTGCCCACAAATACACAAGTTTACCATATAAAAGCAAAGAACAAAAAAGCTCCAGTAGAATTGTGATCCTCTAAAAATATGTTAGAGTCAGGAACACTGCAGCACCCTGAGCTGGTATGACAGGGTGGGCTGCAGAGGAATGGAAATCTTACAATAAGTAAGATTTAATTAATAAAGAGGAGTTCCTTTCCAATTCATTCATGTCTGCATAACTGGAGCTTGGATTTTTTTGAATAACAGTCCACAGGTATTTTCAGTATTGTAAACAGTGTTATATACATGACCTGGGATTTGTTCCTTTTGTCCTCCCACCCATTTTTTCCTCTACACATGCATGCTCTTGATTTTTTACCAATTTTTAGAAAGAAAGAGGGAACCAGGTACCTTTCTGATGTTGCTGCCAAGCAAGAGCCTGCAGGTGCTTTGCTTTGGCAGTTTTCCTTCACTCCTATAGCATATGCCAGTATCAGCTTATGTACCACACCCCCACACTTTGTGCTCTCTTTTGCTAAAAGTTGCTTCTTCATCCAGCATCAGATCAGAAACAAACAAGAAACTAATGATTGGATCTGTGTTTACACAGGGAAAAGGGAGGTTTGCTCAAAACTCCTGGGATTCAGAGCTACTTTTGTACCTCAGCTCATACTGTTAGGAAATCACACAGGATTTGCGGACTGTTTTCCTGTTTTAGCTTTCTATTTTTTTTAATATGGATACAGACGTGTTTAAGTTGCTGTTATTGGTATAAGCAGATACCTGAGCTAGACACAAATTGCCTAGTGTGGCACTGACAGTAGGATAGTCACAACAGCAAAAAGCCTCAGGTATCTGTGTTTATGTGAAAAAGTTAACATTGGACAGTCCTGACACAGTGGTCTCATGAAGTCCAGGCACAGCCCAGCAGCACACCACTTGCACTGACTCAGCAAGTGGGACCTGTCTGATTATATTGCTTTATAGAACACCTGTGTTCTAATAAAGGCTTCATGAACTCATCCAGGAAACAGATGCAGTATTGGCATATAATGTTCTCTGCAAGGACAACACTACAGGCAGATAAAAGCTACCCAGACGTGGGATTTTTCCTAATTATTTTCTTAGCAAATGGTACTTTACCCCCATGGCAGTCACTGCAACCTCCTGCTGTGTATCAACAGCTGTTATCATCTGAAGCCATAATGAAAGATTTGGAGCTACAATATAACAGGGCAGGCTGCAACCGTAATGACATGGTGCAAAAATCAATGAAATTTATCAGAACAGGATATCGGCCTTATTCACTTTATTTGTTTCTTGTCAGCATCTGTGAACCCTCTGTCGGCACAGAATGCTTTGTTTGTAACCTTTGCCTTCACTAGCCTTTTATTGCTTCTCTTCAGTTATGGCAAAAACATTTCACTTACTTTACAGGAGAAAAAAACCCCACTCACAAATCTAAGTCTCCTTAGTTTGATTTACAGACCAAGGTTTGCTCCAATGGTATTGCACAATTTTCCCCTCCCATTTCCTGAAACTCTCCAAAAACTAGAAGAGTCCTGCCAGATTGCCCTGCCTTCCCTTGCTGGGTTTGATGTTCTCCCCATTTGTCTTTCATCATACCAAATCCATCAGAAGGAATGTCTCCTAGAAGATGCATATCCTGACTACTGTCTCCTCCTCCACAATCACACGAGAAAGATCTCTAGAGGAATAAAATGATGAAAGCACTAACTTCTGAGGTTAAAAAAAATAATTATATGAATTGGACATAAAACTGTCAAGAAAAGGACAAAATGAGCAACAATATTTTCACATACTGACTACTGTCTTCCATGACCAAACTTTAGAAACCAAATGCAAATCAGTGGGACATTTTCATTTAGCCACCTAAGTTTGCCTTTAAAAACAGACAAACCATTTTAAAAACATTATCTATTGTTGTTCCACCCATATTATGTCAGCTATTAATGGGACAATATTAAAACTACACATTAAAATGGATAATGTTAATGGAAATGTTGATATGGAAATGCTAAAAAAATGGGTAAAAGTCACGCTGCCTTGTAAAACAAGAATCAATTTTTATCCTGCCCTGCAAGAAACATATATTATGGAAGTCCTTAGTAATACCTTTATAGGACAGGACTGTGTATAAAAGAATATCACCAAAGATAAGCTCCCACTTCTGAAACTTCTCTGTAGGAGAAGCAGAAATTGCATCACTGCTTCAGTGTCCTAGCTGTACTGATTGAACAGAAAGGGAAGGAGCTTTACAAACGCATTTTGCTGTGATGGCAAGAATTTGGTGTCTAGCAGCAATTATCTCCAGTTCCCACATGAGTAACACAACCATTAACCCAAGGCTGCAAGGATCAAACATTGTCATAAAGTGGGATAATGCACTTGAATACTTACAGTTAACTAATATATATATTTTTAGCTGTAGATGCCCAGTTTGAGCAGCAAAAAAATCAGAACCATACTTTATTTCTGTCAAAGGTGTTGCACATGAATGATGTTTGGAAATGAAATCTCAAAAAATGCTTCCACCATAAAGATTCTCTACACACAAACCCAGCATCTTGAATAAAGAAGAAAATTTCTGTGAGCGTATCTTTCTAGTTTCTACTTTTATTGGAAAATGGGGTGCAGGGCAGAAGTGGGATTGGTGGGGTTCTTTTAAAGACATCTGAAGTTGGAAAACCCTCACACATAGGCCAAAACACAGACAGGTCTGAAAGACCAGCACCTACCTGGGCTTATGAACATTATGGCACAGCATGGTCCTGCCACTGACCGACAGTCAAAGCCAGGGTCTTTCTGAGGACAACACAGACTTGGAGACACAGCCTTCTCTGCTCACCTCAGCAACGTGAACAGAAAGCTCCTGTGATCCATGTACTTCCTACTCCCCTTTTCCATTTGCTTTACATCCCTCAATAACTTGCATGTAAGACTGTCACTTGTCAGCAGCAGCAAAGCTCGGTCCTTGAGGAAAATGGGTCTGTCAGGCCTTGCAGATGGGCTCCAAAGCACCCACCTACATGCTTGCAGAGCACTGACCCTGCCACCAAGGGAGAAGGACATGGAGAGAACACCTCCCAGCATTGACAGCCAGCCAGCCTCCTAATGGGAACAGCCAAAGCCATATGCTTTACAGTCTGTCACTAGATGTTTTTTGCGATTGATTTCTTTCCTCTCTGATGTCCATGCAGAAGAGCAGTCTCTGAGCTGGCAGGAGGACACTTTGCTGGCATCAGCCCTCTCCCCAGGCAGGTGGTGGAGGAAGCCATACTGCATTCACCTGGGCCTACAACCAGCTCCCCCAGAAGTGCCCAGTCTACACGTGCAGCTGGCTCACACGCAGCCTGTGGATAACAGCAATAAAGCCTGATACAGTAAGACGATACTCTGCTGACTGACTGCATGCAGAAAGGGCAAAGATTGATGGCAAGAGCATTTGTGAGAACGTGGTATGAAGAAAGACTAAAAATAAAGAAGTTTTCTTTCCACTAACATTGCAGAGTAAGGTGATCATGACAGAGTTCTATACACTTTCCACAGTTAAGGGTCTGCAAATAAGTTAAAGTCAAGAGTATTAACTTAAATTTTAACTAGAGAAGGGGGGGGGGGGGAAACAACTTTTTCCATCCAGCTATTCTTGAGGGACAGATTTTCAATAATCAATGTGACTTCCTCACCATAGATGTTAAAACACTGTCCCATTTGCAGTTAACTAAGGCCTGCAAGCAGTGACCCCTAGTAGGTCCTTTTGACTTCATCCACATGCATGGAAAGCCACAGGGGGAGTTATGTGTCAGCCAAAATTAGCAGTGAGGAATTCCTGAGTCCTAACACTATGCCTTGCACCTTGAAAATACATGCTTTCTTTGGTTTAGGCTGCCTGTGAACAGTTGTGCCCATGTAGACAAGAGCACAGGCAGGGTTACATACAAAGCTGGACATTTCTAGGGCACATCAATGTCAACAACATAACAGTCAGGAGATTTTTTACAGGACTTCAAGCTGTCAGAGCACAGTTAGTCTCAGGAAATTAACTGAAGAAGTTGCTCTGCAGGACTTTGGCAGTGAGAGGTCCCTCACCACTGCTGCACTGAATCCATCCATAGCGCCCCTGGGCAAATACAACTGCCTCACCAGTATGCATAGCTGGGAGACAGCAGAACAGCTTTCTGCAGCTGTGGAGTTCCCCTCACTGCTTTGGAGCCCAAGCCTTTAAAACAAGCTCTGCACATCCTCTTGCCCCTGCCCCAGTGACAGAAGATGCCCAAATCAGCTTCCAGCACTGACTTACAGCTCCCTTCTAGGACTCAGGTGGAAGGAGGCACATATCCTACAATGCCTACTCCATCTGTCCAGGGTTTTATGTCCTTTCTTTTTGCCCAGTGCATTTCTTCTTCTTCTGTTCCATGAGCCATTTTAGCAGAAATGCTGTGCCTACAAAGGTCTCAGGAAGGTCAAAACCTGACACCAGCCAATTCAGCATTGAACTGTCAGCCTGCCTGGATGGACTGCTTTCATGGATTTTTGCCTTTGTTGTAGTGAATTTTTGCTCTAAGGAAACAAAGTTCAATAAAATTCCTTTCTTCAGCTGCAGGAACTTCATGGTAAAATCTCCCCTCTTAAAAAGACACCTTGGAAAGCAGGCTGTCAAATCAAACTGTAAATTGATAGAGATGCATTAAAAGCACTCAAACTGAAATCAGGATTCACGGATTGTACACAGACAAGTCCCCTAATTAATCCATCATCTGTAAAGATGACGGAGATAAAGCACTGGAAATGGAAATTCACATGAAACCCCACTTAGACACTTCAGCTGAAGTTATAACCCACTGATTAAAAACATGTCCTACACTTATCTTCAGGTTATCAGCCAGCACTTACTGCTAAATCACAGACACACAAATTTTTCCCAGAAACTGGCAGTCCAAATTGCTGCTCAGAGCTATGGTAAGAAGCAAGTTCAGAGCACAGGTGGAGATCATGGGATAACAAATGCTATCAGTAGTTTACTGACATTTCACTGAAGAGTTATGTGAGGCCCTCATCTAATGACTTCCTTAAGTTAGGAGGAAACACAAAAGAAATAAGCTACAATAATGAGGCCAGCCAAATGAAAACATTTAACAGTAATTAGGATGTCAAATACTTTCAGATTGCTAGGCAGATGAAGTAAATGCTCTAACGATTTCTAAGTCCACATCGATATCAACCATCATCATCATTCAATAACCTCAAACTTTTCCAAAAAAGTACCAGCTTAAAGTGTTCCATAATTATAAATTAAAAAAACCCAGACTCTCAAAGTTCATCAGAACATCTATAAATTAATTCTTACAACACAACCTAGTCTGATGATAAGCTTACTGAACAAAATACTGAGAATTATTGAGGCATATTTGGCCTTTGAATGTATGAGTCACCCAGGAAAGGAACTCGAGTCTTGTGCTGTAGACCCTTGCCCTGTTAAATAAACTTTCCTCACTTTGTAAGGCAAATGAACGTTAACATTTTTTAAAAGAGATCTCAATATGATTACAAGTTAAATGAGACATTCCAGAAGAGAAATGTTTATTTTAAAATACAAGAAGGGAAACTGAAAGAGTCTGTTTTCCAAAGAATGAAAATGCAAACCCAGCATAATGAAGAAAATCTGCACACATACTAAACACATATTTATCTTAACCTTAGTAACCACATGATTCCCAGAGACTGATGGATGGCTTTTAGTATTAATATATGCACAGAATGAAATGGAACCTTATAGTAGTGGGTGGTTCGCAAGCAAAAACTTTTTAGAATTGTCTCATTTGCAAAATGGTCTTCTCCTGAAACCACAAAAAATAGCAGCTACCTCCACACCTTCATCTGCAGGAGTGGTAAAAGCAGAAAAGAGAGAGACTGGTATGTGGTTTGTTAAGTGTTCAGGTTTAAAGGTCATGGATTACTAGAACACTGTTCACTGACAAGTAATATTTAGTAAAAATGATATAACAAATTTAAAAACAGTCAAATCTTTCAATAGATCAAAATGGAAATGGCTATAGTAAGCAAATAAAACTCCAGAAACTATGGGCTGGCTGGAAGTGCAGAAGTTTGTCTTTAAGATAGTATCTCCAAATTTAGAAATTTCTTTACAGAAAATCCCAATAATTTTAGAAAAAAAAAATCTCATTTAAACATTTGAATGTTTACTGAAAGTTTTGCAGCATGAGCTGCACTTCCTCTCCCTGCCTCTCAGCTCTCAGATCTGTTCCTCGCAGTTTTGCTGCCCGCCCTCCATAAACTTGTTATTTTTGTAGAGCTGCTACTGCTCTGTTCTGTGGAACTCTGTGTCTGCTCCTAGTGAGCAACAGCAAGTGGGAGGGCAGAGGTGAACGGACCTCTCTTTTGTTACCTTCTGAATCTCAGAGGGCTCTGTAGGGATACAGCCTCCCACTCCAACCTCAGTACTGTCACAGGAATGATGTTTCACTCCTGGAGACTCCTGCCGACCACCAACACTCTTAAATGACACACTCCATATTTAATTACATTTCCCCTTGCCTTCCTGCTCCCAGAAGTAAAAAAGCACTCTGGAACAGAAGATTTACTTTCATCCTTTTATCGATATTCATGCACATTCAGAAAGTGGGTAGGAGGTTGCAAACAGCATGGTTGATTGAGTTACACCCTGCTGCAAGAAAAGGGAGGACAAACGCAACAGTAGATAGGCTGTTTGGCAATTCTGTGGCTCCCTGGAAGATCAGCAGCCCTCCCTGCTGCTTCTCTCCAATCCACAGCCTAAGAAAGGCTTACTGTACATTTATAGACAGCTCATTTTTTGCTGCAGTATAACTCACCCTTGTATGCTGTCCAGGTACAGAGCTGACCTTAAAACAAACACAAAGCTATGGCTGTACATTTGTATGGTCTTAACATTTGCGGTCCCAGTCAAATGGTGAAGCTCTGCAATCACTTGACAAAGACAGTCTGTGTTCCAACAAGTTTCTACAATCTAGCTGCAAGGTAAGAACTGGATGCAAAGTACAGGTGGAGGAAACACAAGGCAGCAATGGTATTTTTTTCAGTCTCTTTCAAGGACTTGGAAACATGCTGAATGAAAGAAATTTATGAATGCTGCCAGCAGAAATAAGACTGAAGTAGTGATGATGCAGATAAGAAAAAAACATGCATCAGTTTATTTAACTCCAGATTTTCTAATTCCTGTGAAGTTAGTTTACAAACAACTCCCTGTTCATTCTTTAACATAAGCAGATGCTTACACCACTGAAGTAGTTTGTTAGGTTACTCCTGGTTGTCCACAACACAATATATTCCTACTGCAGAGCTATAAAACTTCTTTTTTTCAAAGCCCAGAATCATTCTCATCCTGCCCAGCAAAACAAGGTTTGGGTTTTAATTCTGCTTTTGTTAGGTGTCATTAAAGGGCACATATGATGAGAAAAATATGTAACTGGCAAAACACTTCCATTCAGGATCCTGGAGTTCCAGAAACAACTTCATCTTAAACTATTCAAGACACAAACAACAGTTTGCATATACTCCCATTACTTTAGGTTGCTTTAGGGTGTTTAGTATGGCTCCCATACAGGAAGCAAGAAGTCTACAGGGAAAACTGAACTATCTGACTACACCAGAAGAAAAAAGTCTGATTTACTTTATGTATTTCTTTAAGGGTAGCCAGAACAGCTGTTTACACCTGTTTGGTAACTTACCTTATGGTGTTCCTAGCTATCTCACTTCTCAGCAGTCTGCACTGGGGATTATGGTCCTGATTTGTTAACAGCAATTCCAGAAATGAAACACAACACTGATGTTCTCCAATACAGCTGTTTACAAATTCATTACAGATTTTATAAGTGGAACATTTTTCTGCTCCAATTTATACTGCTGTAACTCTGCATAAACTTCACACACTTTGGAAAGGCCTTGGATATGCACTGATATGCTTTAGTTTCAGCTATTGTATCTCAATATTATTGGAAGAAGCTTCCCTTGCTTTTAAGCCAAGCTTTCCCTAAGGAGGTTGATCAGAATTTGACACAGCTCTTTCTTTGTAAATGAAAAAGAGCAGTGAGAAAATTCAGCTCAATAGTATAACAAATGCAAATCACAGTTAAACTTATCACTGCCATGGCTATAATATTTGTTTTGTAGGTAATTTAAATTGCTAGTCCAAATTTTCTAAAAGCATAATGATCCGTCCCTAGTCAGAAATGACAGCGTGTGCGCTAATCTGCTTTAAATGCTTTTTAAAGCCATAGCAAGACAAATTTCAAAGGAAGAATTTCTGACTATCACTGTTTTGCTTTAAATCTAAACTGAATGTTTTTTCTCTGTCTATGGGACAGGCTCTGCAAGTGGTCTGAGAGAGGCAAGCCTGTTTCTAAATCATCACTCTGTTTATGAGGAAACTAAGAGTAAACTACCTAAAAATCATCTAAAAATCATGCAGCTATAACCCAGGATCTCTTTTGTGCTCAAGATTTAAGACAAATAAATTATGTCAGCAGTCTCTGTCATACAGACTAAACTCAAAAAACTGCAGTACCTATACATGAAGCTGAGATTTTGGTCCATGGCTTTAAAGTCATATGGTATGCTAACTTCTGCTTGCAATGAAGAAAAATACTAGTTCAGAGACCACACATCTCTGCTTCCTATACTGAGTGAAACAGAAGTGATGAAAAACCATTGGAAGAATGCCCTCATTACTGTATGATGCTTACAGCAGTGCTATAAAATTCAGGATGGTTATATAGGAGGGATCAGTACACCCTCACACATCAGACTTTGCTTCTCATTAACATCCAATAAACTTTCCATTGTAGCACTCTGTGAAGTTTCTCATCTACAAAATGGTCAAAAAGAGCAGCTCTGCTAATTTACCATTTCTATTAATGGGTGCTGGAATTATTTACTGTGAAAAGAGGCACTGTCTCAGAGTAGTATCTTCACATGCAACTTACATTAGCAATCTAAAGGTATCTTCCTCAGTTACGTGGGTTAGCAGGCACAGAAAAAGAAGTCACCAAAAAAAAAAATTAAGTGCAATGTGGGAACAAACATTATGGGATGCCTTACCTATAGTGGGATTCCCACCTTTTGAATCTAGAAAGAATTAACTTTCAGAGCTACACTATCCAGCTCACAAGCTTTTCCTAACACATAACCAGTGACAAAGTGCACACACTTTTTAAGTAATTGCCTAAAACATAGAAGGAGATGTCCTCTAACTGCAGCACTGGGAGACAGGAAACTGGGGACAATAGAATTCTGATACTGACTTCCTCTCAGAATAGTTTCCCTTAATCACTGGTGCCACAACACGTATCTACCTCAAACATCCAATACTTCCCCTTTCAAGGCCTCCCTCCACCCTCAAAGGGGTATATCATTTCGGCAAGCATGCTCACCTCAGATGAAGCTTTACACACCAGAAACCTGCCTCCCTGAGGAGTCGTTCTAGGAGATTTCAACAAAAGCATTCCCCTGGGGCTTTTAGGGAAAGAATGCCCTTTTTTGCTCATGTTGAAAAATTTTGGTGACCTTTCCCCCGAGAAAACAAGCACCCCCAGGCTGACTAGTAGGGACATGAACCATACCCTCATGTCTAAAGGAAAGACAGCAGCAGACTCGAACATAATGAAGACTTTGTTTCTGAGGGTATGCCTTTTGCTGTATTTTACCATGGGGGGAAGCAGGGGCACAGGGATGGGACGGGGAGGAGAAACTCCTCAAATTCACATATCCTCCATAGCAACTTATAGCAATGGTCCTTTGCAAGGGTCAGCTCAGGTTTCACAAGGTCTTAACCCACAACTGCCATTCTCAGGTGCTGCCAGTGACATCTGGTTCAGATCTGATGCTCTGAGGCAAGATCAGGAAAAAGATTGTTCCTGTGTCTCAGTGACTCTCTGCAAACCTTACACCATATGGAGAAACGTTCTGTGAAATTTCAGGGCAGAGGAGATATAAAGGAATAGTCCAGAAAGATGGGAAGATCAAAATGGGAACAAATTTCGTTGGACACCAGAAGATGGAGACTGAATGTTAACAGAACTTAAGAGGGCAGAAAAATTAGCAATGTGATGAAAATGTTGTCAGACCTGCCAAGAGAACTACGGAGAGAGATCTGGGGTCAGCAGAGAATAAGAACATGGAAAAGAGAAATGCTAAAAAGTGAAAAATCCCTTAAGGAAATGAGACACTATGTACTGACAGGAGACAAGGATGAGATTTACAGAGAGAAGACTTAGGACAGATAGACAGGAAGCTCATGGGCAGAAGACTGCACAGAGGAGAATGGGACTTCCTCAAATGAGGAGTCTTCAGTATAAAAAAAAAGGTGTGAGGGACAAAAGACCTGGAAAGGAGATAGGACAAAAGACTTCAACTAGTCTAGTAGGGATGGTCTGGGGGGGAAAAAAAAACACATTTGGAATGAAAGGGTAGAGGAACTTATTTATATAAATAAAATCTCCCAGACTTCAGGCTGAGTTCAAGATTCCTGAAGCTCAATCTCAGTTTGCATCAAATATTTGTGAAACACACTGACAATGCATGCCTCATTCCTCTCTAGCAATTGTATAGATACCAGTGACTTTTTACTTAAGCTATTTTACTGAAAGGGGACCTTACACAAAGACTGAGGTTCATGCTGTGGATCTACATGTTCACAATGAGCTGATATCACTATGAAGGTATTTAATGTAAAATGACAAATGCAAGTATTGTAATAGTGCATTTACATTATTCCTTCATTTTGCAAAGGTAAAACACAAATGTGGATGTCATTCTACAGCTTCAAGCATTTGTACAAATTATGAATGTGTGCTTCTGACTCCTATGAACCAGGGCAAAATACAGTTTTATTACAGCTTCTGACATACTATTTTATTCAGGAGGATAAAAAAAAATTACTTCAGTTAGTGACACTAATTGAAGGTTATGCCTATTCTAACCACAATACTACTTGAAAAAGTCAGGCTAGGTCCTGAAGAGGTCTGCAAGTTCTGCTCTGGCCAGTACACCTGTCAGAATGACATAAGCAGGAAGCAGAGATATCCGCTTTCTCATCACAAACTTGCCCAAAACAAGCTTCAAGCTGCATTCATTGAAAACTTTAATTATCCTTAACAGATGATCTGATAAAACATACCAAATGATGGAAAAGTTCACTTTATCTTTGTTGAAATGCTTGTCTGTGCAAGAGTCACGGCAGTGTGCCTCAAAACAATCATAACTCAGCTGTTCTTCCAGGACATAGACAAAACTGCTCTACTGGTTAGCAAAGCTGTTGGTTTTTAATGCATATCCTCGAGCAAAGGGTGCCAAATAGCACCTGTACAGCTTCCTCTCACTCATTCTAACCCCATTAAATACTTCTTATCAGCAGTTTAAAAGAAAGCTGGAGAACCTTGATAGGTCTCCAGTATCATTTAAAAATCACATTAACCCATGTCCCATGAAGTCAATTTCTACTTCTCTCTACCAACTTAGCACTGTTAAGATCACCCAGTTACTCAAAAGGCAAGAGAAGTTATAACTAATAACATGAGGTCAACACAAGCATCAAAAAGGATGATATTTTATTTTGCCCCATTCATCCATAGTGTTTTACATCAGGCATAGTAACTCCATGTTCTAAGGATAACATAGGCTGAAAGGACACTGCCCAAAATACTGTGCTAGGCTAACTCTTCCCAAGCTCACTTTCAATATTATGACTACTACCAGGATCCTACACGCAATTTCACATCATCCATGTTAACGGGTCATTTGTGCACAGCCAGTCCTGGGAACCAGTTCCAGGCACACTAAGGACAAGAAGGTAATCAGGAATAGTCATCAGGGATTCACCAAGGGAAAACTGACCAGTGTGATAACCTTTTAACTATGAAATGACTAGCTTGGTAGATGAGTGGAAAGCAGTGGATATTGTCTTCCTTGACTTCAGAAAGGCTTTAAACTCTTTAAGATCCTCTTACACAAGTTGAAGAAGTAAGGCTTGGATAAGCAGACACTAAGTTTGACTGAAAACTGGCTGAACAGACAGGACCTGAGGATGGTGACCACAGGGACAAAATCTAGTTGAAAGCCAGTGGCTGATGGCATACGCTGGGGGCTAATACTGGGTTCCATCATGTTTAATGTTTTCATTAATGATCCGGATAATGGGAAAGAGTGTGGATGTATTAAAAAAAAAAACCCTAAGCAAAACAAACAAAAAACCAAACACACCTACTCTCAAAACTCATAAAAACCCCCCACTTCTCAACTCTTCCTCCTCCCTCCAAAAAAGAAAATATGCTTTGCTTTACACCACAAATGTACAGAGTAGATTCACGGATATGAGTTTTGACACACTTTCAATTCCAGCTCTGAAACCTCTTTCAAAGGGCTGGAAACAACAGTGAGAACATACTCTTTTTGACTATGCTTCCACTGTCTACGGAGAATACTGTATCAGCAAATCCCCTCTACCAGAGGACAAAAAGCAATAGACTAGATCTGTACTGACAGTTCTCAGCTGGGAGTACAAAGTGATTAAAACTGTACTTGTTTGTTTCTCCCTTCTTGTTCATATGCCATCTTGACATCTCTTCAGCTTCTAGCTCTTTGTATGCAGGTTGTCCTGCTTCTCTTTCTCCCTCCCTCTGACAAGAAAAACCCCAAAACAACACCCTGAAACAAAAAAAAACCCAACACCCTCCTTACTATTTTTAGACTGTGTACATAGCTTCCAGGGGTCCTGGTGGACAACTAGCTGTCCATGAGCCAGCAGTCTGTCCTTGTGGCCATTAAGGCCAACAGTATCCTGGGGTGCATTAGGAAGACCATTATCAGCAGGTCAAGGGAGATGATCCTGTCCCTCTACTCAGCCCTAGTGAGGCTGCATCTGGAGTGCTGTGTCCAGTTCTGGGCTCTTCAGTACAAGAGGGACATTGAAAATGGAGCAAGTCCAGCAAAAGGCTGTGAAGATGATTAGGGAACTGGAACATCTCTTATCATGAAAGTCTGAGAGAGTTTGGCCTGTTCAGCCCTGAGAAGAGGCAACAGGGGATCTTATCAAAGACGTGCCTGAAGGGAGGGTGTCAAAAGGATAGAGCCAGGCTCTTCTCTGTCGTGCCAAGCACTAAGGCGAAAGGCAGCAGGCAGAAACTGATGCTCAGGAAGTTCCACCTGAACATGAGAAAGAACTTTTTTACTGTGTGGGTGACCATGCACAGGAATAGATTGCCCAGAGAGGTTGTGGTATCTCCCTCATTGGAGATATTCAAGGACCATCTGGGCAATTCAGCACCATGTATTTCAGGATGATCCTGTTTGAGCAGGAAGGTTGGACCAAATGAACCTGGGGTTCCTTCCAACATTACCCATTCTGTAATATTCTATTGCAGTCAGCTATGAACTTGCTAGAGAGCTCCAGTTCCAACCAATCTCATACTTTAACTTTCCATTTCATGTGTTTCTCCTCATTTCCTTACATCGTTTTCCCTCTGATGATTTTGTCTCTCTCCACTTACTGCTGGTTCATTCGCTTATACTTTCTTCCACCAGCTCCCACCTTCATGTATCTCTTCAGTTCCCATACACTTCTTGGGCAGCAGCTGCCCTTTGACCTCTCTCCAGCTCCTCTCTTTTCATTCTCATCCCATTTCCTAACCAGCTGCCAAATGTGATCCATGTTTATCTGGTAAATGAAGCTGCTTCCCTTCACCTTAGTTTAGATCAGCACCAGTTATCTGCCTGCCAAACTAAATGTCCTCAAGTCACAGAGGCGCAGATAATCAAGGCCTATAAGGCTACAGCACTCCTGCAGATGTCTGTGGAGCATTCCCAACCTTCTCACAATCCCCACCCTTGCTTAGGTAAATGACTGCAGCATTGCTATGGTAACTTGTGGAGAAAGGAATCCTGAGAAACATATGAAATGGGCTGCTCTGTAATGTGCTTCCAGTCACACCTCCCTCCCCTGAAACCAAGCAAAGAACATTCTGCACAGGCTGGTTCCCCACTGTCCTTACCATCTGGGAAGCAACTCCTTTGAAGCCCTTGGATCCTCAGGACCTACCTAAGAAAACCCCCACTGCCAACCACTCCATCTCTCAAATAAGCTCCCTAGTACCACACAAAGCTTTCAAGAGTCACTATTAGTTGCTGCAGAAAATAGGCTCAGGCACTTCACAGGTTCACAATTCCTCCAATGTTTTCATAACTACCAGAACATTTACCTTATTTACTCTACATCTACTGTGGTGATGCTTTAAGTATTTTCTAGAAACCATTTATTGGTCTTCCTACTTGTAAATGGAAAACCTGTTTCAATGTTTTAATTCTTTTCAGTTTCTCAAGTTGTACAGTTTACTGCATAGGAGAATGCAAAAGAGCTAAGGTTTCCAAATCCTTACATGGAAGTCATGCCTAGTGAGTGGTAACTACGCACAGAAGCCGACTTGGTTCTGCAGCATCTGACAACCTTAAAAACTCCAAAATGAAACTTGTCAGCAGTTGAATGTAGTGAAACAGCACCAGCTATGGAAACAAAGTCCTGCAGAAAAAGCCACCTTTAGGGGAACTTAGGTGCATGGGGTACTTGTGTTTACGCATGATGTGCATTTGTGTTATCAAAACCTGCATGTTTTTCCCCACTACTGCATGGAGGATCAGGTGGGTTGGAGCTGTGGGTGGGGAGAGTATTTCCATATAGCTTATATTTTCTTCTGCAGATGACATCACACACCTACCTCAACATGGCTAGGCTTCGTAAACAAA
>VWZG01010461.1:0-22690 GCA_013396735.1 Grallaria varia | reverse complement strand
TTTTTTTTTTTTGGGGTTTTTTTTTTTGTTTTGGTGGGGGTGGTGTTAGTTTTAGTTGAGGGGGGGGGTGGTTTGCTGCAAGGAATTATATTTTCTGAGCTCATTTCAGTTTAGAGGGTAGGGAGAAGGGATATATAATGTCCATGCTACTCAAAAGAAACAGTAGATGATGACATCCTTAAAGACAGCCTTAGCAGAGGAATCAAAACAAAATGGATTTTTGGGAACAAAACCAATTTTTCCCTGGCTATTTGGTTTGCCTGGCAAGGTTCTGATAGCAGATGGGCTGCAAGGGTGGCTTCAGAAGATTCCCCCATGTCCAACAGAGACAGTGTCAGTCAGTGCCAAGAGGTGACCCACCACTGGCTAAGGCTGAGCCCATGAGTGACAGTGGTACTACTCCTGGAAGAACATTAGCGGGGGGGGAGGGGAAAACCTGCCATGCAGCAGTTGTAAGAAGAGTGATAATACGTGAGAGAATCAGCCCTGCAGACCCCAAGGTCAGTGCAGAGGGAGAGGGAGGAGGTGGTCCAGACACTGGAGCTGGGATTCCCCAGCAGCCCGTGGTCAAGGTCGTGATGAGATAGCCTGTCTTCCTACATCCATGGACATCCATGGTGGAGCAGACATCCACTTGCAGCCCATGGAAGACCCCACATCAGAGCAGGTCGATGGAGGCTGTGACCCTGCAGGAAGCTCGTGCTGGAGCAGGCTCCTGGCAGCACCTACAACTCCATGGAGAAGGAAGCACCTCTGGTGCAAGGGAAGGATGTAAGGGAGAAGTCCTCCCACTGAGGAGGAAGGAGCAGCAAAGACGTGATTGTAACTACTGTTCTCCCCCTCCATGTGCTGCTAGGAGGAAGGAGGTGGGGAATTTGGGAATGAAGTTGAGCTCAGGCAGAAGGAAGGAGTGGGTGAAGGATATTTTATTTCTCACTACCCTACTCTGATTTGGTTGGTAATAAATTCAATTTTTTTTCCCCTGAGTCTGTTTTTAACACAACAGTAATTGGTAAGTGATCTCACTCTGTTCTTACCTCAACCCATGAGACTTTTGCTGTATTTTCTCTCCCCTGCCCAGTGGAGACAGGAAGGGATAGAGCCATTTTGGTGGGCACCTGGTGCCTAGATGGAGTCAAACCACCACACTCTTAGCTCTGATGGCTAACTTCCTGCATCTTGCTTTTCAGTAATTAGCACTGGAATTTCATACCAAAGGTGCCTGGGAATTTTGATGTTCCTGAGGCATATTTCTGACCTGCTGTACCTGCCCTGAATGCCTGAACAGTCTTGATTAGGCAGTTATTGGGTTGCATGGCCCCCCATCCACCCACACTTTCCAGGTCATCTTCAGTGGGTGTATGCTTAGAAAATCCTTCTCTGACCAGAGCCCAGGATTTTACAGTTTCCCCAGTTCCATCCTAATTCCCAATTTTAAGATTATTACTTTGCCAGTTAAAAAACAGAGTTGTCCGTATGTATTCTCTTTGAAACAAACCAATAGTCAGCTCCTGGTAAGTGAAAAATCAGGTATGTCTTGTGACAACATTAGTGATAGCACTTCTTAAACAAATTATACCTTTATTAAATTAACTTCTTATTACTAACAATAATTCAGACCTCTGCTATAATGTAAATGGACAAAAGCGAAAGCAGAGATGTTAAGAATTAAAATCCAAGCCAAAAAATTATATAAAACCTGAATTATTCTCTTGTTGTCATAGAAGATCCTTCTAACAGAGGGGAAGAAACTTGTTATGATAAGTTAATTTGCCCACAATTAACTTGCACAGCGAACAGTGTTTGGCTTTGGCTGTGCTAGTTCCCAGAGAGGTTGTAGATTCCCCATCTACGACTGCTGCTCCCACCTAGTGTGCTTCTAGAATATCCTTTATCATCATTACCATAAACACACTGGTGCTTCTGCATCTGGGAGGTGTTTAAAAAAGAGAGACATCTTTCTGTTAGATTTGCACTCTCTAGCTGGATATATATTTGCCGTATCATGGCTCAGTCCAGTTTCCAGTGAAGGCAGTAGTCTTTCCGTTTTTCTCAGTGGTAGGCAGACCAGAATTTTAATTATCTTTCTATGACCAAGAAAATACTTGAGGCTAGTGAGTAATAGGAATACCTCCTACTTCTGTGTGCCCTATAACTCCCACCATAGTAAATCACCACAATTTGTGTTCCCCTATGATAAAACTCAGCAGAGCAAAGTACATTTCTTTCTTTGATGTCACTGTGTACCTTTAATGTCTGGACACAAGACAGGAAAGCACATTATTAAAAAAATACTGCAGATAAAGAACAAAATGTCAGCAAATTATCCCATCAAAAGACTGAAGATGCATCCTGGAAGCCCAGTTTTTACTGATAAATGTGCTTACTTTAGTTGAATAACTGTTCATAACTCATCGTTTTGGTAACAAGAGGGGATGGTTAACTGCACAAAAGTTGCATTTCTCAATCTGGGCAGGAAAAAATTAGCAATTAGTTTATTAAAAAGCACAATCAAGCACAGAGAACAAACCAGACTTTGAGAGATAAATGGGCTCTGATATTACATCAGATTTATTGCCTTTAAAAACAAGCATCTATTCTGGAAAAAAAAAAATTGAAAAAAAATGAAAAGAAAGCAGTGGTATCCTTTTCCTAGCCTATATTCCTATTGTGCAGCATACACTAAAGACAAAAAAGGAGTCCTGGGGAATATGTCCTTTTTCAACAGATGCCACAGTGTGATAAAAGTTTAGAAATCAAGTTCTGATGTTGGGAACAGCTGGCAAAGAGTAACTGTTTCATGAGGAATTATGTTCTGCAGACACTCCTCAGAAAAGAAAGGCAGGACCTGGCCCAACATTTCCCAGTATGAACTTGCCAGTAAATCAGTGAGCTCCCAAAATTCTGGCTTTCTTCCTGCTGAATTCAGTCCCACAGGTCCAACATCTTTCAAGCAGAATTCATTCCTAAACGTGCAAAAGGATAAACTTCCTCACACAGGCTGGCAACAGCCCCACGAAGTCAGTAGGCCCAATAAAAGTACACAGACATCATTAAGTCCTTCACACTAGTGTCTAGGATAGTATTGTTTACTTTTCACATTATGCTTTGAGTTTTGTGGGCATTAGCCATGTAACTGTAAGAAAAACAGGTAGTCTCTCACCAAAAGTCATTTCTAGTTATGTACACAGTCACTTTGCTTGTAGCAGTGTTTTGTCAGTGGTATATGACTGTCTGTCCTAGTAACAGTGGCTGGGACCACGTGGGTGTTATCACTATTATCACTGTGTGGGTGCAACCAAAACTGTGTATTCTACACCCTCTATGCCATTTCTGATGAACTGATAATAATGGATCATTTGCAGCAGCTGCTCAGGGCACACCTGACGCCTCAGGCTACAAGGTGGGTGTTAAAGAACCCTGCGAGGCAGAGGAGTGTTTCTGTCTTCACATCAATGACTCAGCTGTGATAACTCCCCACCAGGGGAGGCATCAGCACCTTCACACCCAGCCTGAGGGGTCGTGTCTGCTAATGGGCCATTAGCAGTTAAGCATGATAAGCAGTTGCAACAACCTAGACCATCAAAGATTCTGAAAATATCCCATGACTCACAGAGTTAAGTCACCCATTGAGAAACTCCCTGCCCTGGGGAAGGTACTGGGCATTCCCATGCGAACCTGAGCATACATAATCTTTGGGTTTGGGGATTTCTGCTACCACTCATCGGATCCAGAGGAGGAACAGAACCTCAGCAGGACTTGTGACTGCCACTCTCAACAGGACTGCAGCCATCATCCTCCAGCATCATCAATAGGTTTTCCTTTCCTTTCCTTTTACTTTGTACTCAGGGGAACCATGTGGTGCTCAGCACAGGGACTAAGGAATACCATTCTCTTTGTGCCCCAGAGTGCTGGGTTATGCATCTGTTTTTGTGGGTTAAAACCAGTTTTTCCCTGGGTCACTCTATTTATTGTAACCTTTTTAGTAAATTGTAACTCTGACTTTTCATCTTTCCTGAGACGGGTTCATTTCTCCCACCAGTTTACCTTTAAACCATCACACTGTCCTTATTCACTGTTTTAATAAACTAGTATGTTGTCCACTAGATTGGAAAAATATTCATTAACATTTTCTCTAAGTATTATATCCAAGTCTGAAAAATAGTTCTAAATTTACATTCCCCATGTGTTGGCATCTTGGATACTATCTGACAAATAGATCTAGCTCTATTCTCCATTATATTTTGTCTTGGTGTAACTCATCTAGTTTAATTAGCTAATTAATATCTGATAGTATGTGCATAGTGTTAAACATTAATTTTTCCTCAGAGGTGCCAAATGAATCTGAACACAAGAGACCAGACTCACTGAAACAGTAAGACCCTTGGGACATGTAGGACCATACCTGCCAAAACATACAGATTTCTATTCCTGCTAGGTCACTGAATCCCGGTGGTTTCAGTTAAAGCTGGCAATTTAAACACTTTTATGTTTTGGTGTTACATCAGCAACAAGAACATGCAGACTTTCACTACTGCCAACCAAGCTGCCTTAGCACACTGACTGTAAAACCTGTCCCAGTAACTGTATACATGCATGTTTGCCTACACACAAAGACTTCTATGTGCTTATCTATATATATGTGTGTGTGTGTGTGTGCGCATAAATATATACATATGCAGAAGTGTCTAAATATGGACTCATGTGCTTTTCTGTTACTTTTCATAACCTTGACCTATGATATGGTATATGCATCAGACACAGGACCAACAAAGATAGATGAAAGTACGACTTAAGTTTTAAAAAGTTCCATCTGTGATTAATATTGCATCCAAAATTATAAAAGTTTGCCTGATTCATTTAGTGAAGATATTGGCAGGACCATTCACAAAGTAGCATATTTTAAGAAAATAGCACATTGAACTTGCAGTGAGCTGACTCAAAACCTGTGAAGAAAGCCCTGCTCCCAGAAGTCTACCATCCTCCCAGGCTGTTCACTACTTTTCACAGTATGCTATGAGGTGTTGCAGGTGCTTTGAATATATCCTATGACATCCTAAAAATAACAAACAAACAAAAAACAACAGGGGAAAAAAAAAAGCTGTCATTAACTTATGGTTGACCACAAATTTGAAGCAAAATGTTGAAGGTGCTTCTGGATTTCTGTAGTTATGATAAAAGTTTGACAGGCAAACCCTACAAGTGTCAGGCCCCCAGAGCAATGAAGCAGAAAATAAAAGTGCTCCAAAACGCATTTAAAATTATTCATCTCAATGTTCTGCTTTGAAACAAGGAACAAAAATGGAAGCATTCCTATTCCCTATTGAAAGTAATCACAGTTTTATATCCTGCAGTATTTACATAGAGAGAGCTGTTTATTTAGAATCCTTTGTGATAAGGACACGGCAAGCTCATAACTTATTATATATTCTCTTTTCATTTTGTCTTTTTTGGGGTGAGAATTATGTATATTTTATGATAACCCAAAATGACTTATACATAAAAAATACAGACTTTAAAGATAAAAAGGATTAGTAGCAGGTAATGCATTTTCCATGAGTGGCTATAGGGCTCTCAGTTCCAGAATGTACAGGCTGCATACAAATGAATTGATAAAAGTCTGAGGCTGCGGATGGGTAGAAAGGCTCATGCTTTGCTGGAGATGATTCTTAAAGTTACAATAAATCAGACAGACAGTGTCGGCCTTTGAGGATAAACCTGTGATGGCTTGTTGTGCCTCTTTGAATCGCCTCAGAGGCCCAGGGACTAAAAAGTGCCTAGATGTCACATTAAATCTACCGGGAGGATGGAGCACTTCAAAGAGGAATGCAATCAGATCTGATAGAAAATACATTTTCTGAAAGCTACTGACAAAAAAGTAATCTTTGATGTGGATGTTGAATAACAATTGATATTGTCTTTCCTGACATTTTTCATTATTGCTGTCTTATACAGCCTACTTCATGTATTAAAGCAATATTAACTGTTTGACAGGGACAAATCCTCAAACTATCACATAAGCAATTGTTTCTGAATTGTCTTAGCCCACTGCCTGTAAAACCTGTCCCAATAACTGCTTTTAAATATGATGGCATACTCTTTTCCTTGACTACCTAGACAGTGTCTGAGCCTTGGCATAATACAGTAGGGTCTAGGGGATATTAAAAATGGTTGAGTGGTTATGAGGTGTCATTTGATTATAAGCAAGGTGCAGCAGTGTTTTCTGAAGGTGACTTTTAATGAGAGAGGTCAATAAAAAGTTAGTCCTTATTAGTCCCAAAATACAATACGTATTTATAGCAAGTATATCAACCCAGAAATTTTGAATGTCCTGCAACCCTAGCAGCTTAAAAGAAGAAAAAAGAAACATCCAAGAGGTATTTGTTATTTATGCAGAGAAAGAAAGCAATCTATAGCTGTACAAAATGCTATAAATATAATGAAGATAAATCACCCAGTTTTTACTGGACAGAAATTCATGCAAATCTAAAAGCTACATGTAACTTCAAAGTGCTGGATCCCTCCTGAGAGTTGGTATCTTAACACCCTAATATAACAATGTGCTGCTTTACCAAAGATCTTCATAAATCTAGAGGCCCTAATTCCTAGATGACCTAAAGCTACCGAGCAAGTGGGTGGGAAGGCAGCTATAGCTTTAATCAGTCTGGTATAGAGAGGTTAACTGCACTAGCACCAGAGAAAGACACATGCACAGAAACAATCCCAAACCTGGAAGTAAATTGCAACAGACCATCTACTGGTCTCAGGCTCTTGCATGTTACTGCCATTTCTGTTGCACTGTGTCTGTCCTTGAACAGGCAGCAGTCACCAGTATTGAGGCCATGCTGCTGAGAACGCAGCTGCGCTGGGCAGGGCACATCTCCAGGATGGAGGATCACCACCTCCCTAAGATCGTGCTCTATGGTGAACTTGCCACTGGCTGCTGCAAGAGAGGAGCCCCGAAGAGGAGATACAAAGACTCCCTGAAACAACCCCTCAGCCTTGGCCATATTGACTACCATCAATGGTCCACTCTGACCTCCAATCAGGAAGCATGGAGACATACCATCCATAACGCTGCTGCTTCCTTTGAGAACGCACGCAGAATCAGTCTTGAGGAGAAAAGACAATGCAGAAAGAACCGTGCCTCGCCAACACCGCCTACGGAGACTTTCTGCTGTGCCTTTTGCAACCAGACTTGCCTTTCTCACATCGGCCTCTTCAGCCATCAGTGCGCTTGCAGCAAGCGCGAGTAGAGCCCTTCCCAAATCTCTGTTTGTGAAGCCCAGCCATGATGACAGACTTCAGTTTTTCATATACCTGGCAGGTGGTTAAACCAGCTTTCACTTGCTTATCAGGACTACCAGTATCACAGTCATCACCAGGAGCCTTCCACAATCACTCATTTGTTTCAGATGATTGTTCCTTTTATAGAAGGGTCCTATGCTAAGGTTTTCTGGAGAGTCCCTCCCCAGGGAAAATGTTTAATGGTGTACAGTCAACCTGTTGTACAGCAGGAATAGACAATAGAATATTTTTTAAAGAGACTCCATGGAGTACCTCCAGCAGGAGCAAGCAGCATCGCTGTCCAAGTGCAGAGTGCACAGCTGTAATGCATTAGATATTTTCATCAAGCAAGAGAGTTTGAAAAAGAGAGTACTGCCACACCTCTCTCTGCTACACAGAAACACACCTCACTTGCCCTTCAACAGGGGGGAACAGCTGTCATTTGCCACTCTTTCCATCACTCTTTGGCCTGGCAGTGCGTGTGCTGGAAGGCAGTCATCCCAGGAGGAAGAGGATAAGTCAAGCTGCCACTGGCAGTTCTGCCATACCCAGACCACACATGAGTAGTGTCAAATTGTCTGATTCCCTATGGGACAAAACATTCAGACATACTTTGTTTCTGCCAAGATGGCAGTTGCTGTCTTCTCATTAAGCAGAGACAATTAAACCTTATTCTCTTGGATGACTTGCAACAGATGAATGACTCTACCCCCACCCAGACAGATAGATATATAGATACATACATACATAAGAAAAAGACAACAGCAATATTCTCTACATCTTCAAAGGTTATTCTTCCTTCTCTCCCAAGCCTGACTGTTGCTTTATTATTTCAGATTTGGATGAGGTCAAAAACATTCTGTATACACTTCAGTCTGAAGTTCTTATTGGCCCCTTTAGGACTTCATCTCCTTGACACTTCAGTTCCACCAGGAGGGATTTCTTTTCTTTCATGCTCTCCATTGCTCTGTCCCTGGTGGAGACTTAGCCACTCCCAGGTTTCCTTACACCTTTCTTCTGAGTTATTGAAATGAGGCTGCTTGGCCAGCTGAAACTTCTTTGAAGTCTGGGAATACTTCAGATGTCAAGTCATGAGATTCCCACTCTCTTTCCTTTAGACTACAGTCTGTGCTTGCAAAAATCTATGAACTACTAAGCATTAAAGCCCCATACACAGTGAACTCCTGGCACTAATTTTGCAATCCTACAGTAAAAGAGGGAAGGAAAACCACAGAAATTACTATAATGCATCCTCTGTGGAAATACTAGAAGGATTATTGTTGTTGGGGGATGGGGAAATAAAGATCCGTTAGTCAGCAAAAGATTTGTAAAAAGCTTTTAGTTCTGCTATTATGTCACGGAGGTCAAACTAACAATCCTCCCTCTGCACAGGTCATGGTTTGACAATAGAGGCGATCTGGCCAGCACCACATTAGAAATATTGCAGACACTAGTTGCTCACACCACTGCTTCAAATTTGTCCACAGTTTTCTGATGGGTTATTACTGTGCATTCACACTTTACAAGAGATACAGCCAGCAGGCATTTCAACCCACATGCTCTGATATTGACAGAAGTGCTGGCACACGCTCTCACGTCAGTTGTGACTGCTACGCAGTCTGGCAGGGGTCTGGCAGCAAGCAATTCTGACACCAAACATGGGGCAACTGCCACTTCCCTTGCTGATTTGGGGCTTAATTATATAAAGCACAGTGATAGAGTGTGCAACTGCTAAATTCAATAAATGACTGTAAGGAGCAATCAGTAGAACAGTGTGTGAAAGAAATCCAGCCTTGCACTAATGAGAACAAAGTAGTTGTGAGACAGCTGGTTTCCAAGGGGAGCAGACAGAGTGATTGCTCAGGACTCTAGGTTCATGGTGACCCTTTCAAAGCTGAAGTCTGGTTACAATGAAGGGTCATGCTTGTTACACAGGGAAAGGCAGAAGAGGTGAAAGATCCAAGCTGTGACTCTTTTCCATGGTTCCCGTAAGTACAGGCTTGCTGCAGAAGCTGCCAAGTTGCTCCTACTGGGTAGCCAAGGTCCAACATCACATCAGTACAACTATTATGATTCAGCCCAGTTCCATCTGGAAAACTCAGTCCTCTACTACAGTTGATCTTCTTCATATGCACAAAGCATGGGGGTGCCATGACATCTTAGAGGCTTTGAATCACTGCTGCCAGAGAGGAGGAGCCCAAATATAGCATTTCATTTTGCTCGTGCTCTTCCGCAGCTCTTGCACACACCTCTGCATATCAGGTTGGGACTACAGATACATGACTTGCCTGAGCAGATCTGTGAAAGGATGCAAATTGCTCCATAGTTATTCAGATACTTTACAGAGGCCGGTGCACTCAATGTCCAATTTATAACCAATCAGCCCCGTACAACAAGAAGCTCCACATACAATAACAGCTGATTCTGGCTGGCTCTTGGTTCTTAGAAGTTACAGCCCGCAGGATGTAACAAGACAGTTTTATAAAGCTGTGTGAGTAAAAAGAATCATCAAGGTCACCGTTTCAAAAGCACCTAGAGCTGAAATGAAACGTTAAGAAGACGGTCTCTGGCACAGACTCAAACGTCTCCTAACTATGGTCCTTTTTTCCCAGCTCCTCTGACAAAAGCTTGTACAAGAGCTGTCTATATAAAATCAGCTGATTTTCAATATTTTGCCTTCAGATGATGAAACCAAAATCTATTATATTGCCATGTTTTCAGCAACCACCTGATGAGCACATAATTCTTTGTTCTTCCTTTCAGCTGGTAAGAGCTTATAGGTAAGTAGATATTTGTATGGCAGGAGGTACTTCAAGTCATAGAATTCAAGATTATGCATTTCTCATCTTTTTGGAAATATACTGATTTACATAGCAGAACGATTAGAAGAACACAGAGAATCTTCTTCACATTGGTTAGACCAGGATCAGTATTCTTGTGTTCTGTTTCCTGTTACATCATTAATTATGCTTTGTCATCTCTGTGGTTTTGGATTTGTGGGGTTTATTCATACTGAAAACAAAAGTAGTAGCGCAATCAACTATGAGGTAATAAATCATCCTAACTAACTACAGTGTAATGAATATGATGGGTTAACTGCAGCCAGCAGCAGCTAAGCACCCCTCCAGTCACTCTGTCACTCCCCTCTCCTGCCAGCTGGGAACAAAACACAAGGAAGGAAAGAAGACTGAGGAATGAAGGCACAGGCACTTTAACAGGTGCTGTAAAAGCTGTGCAGGCAGGTAAAGCAAAACAAGGAATTCAGTCCCCACTTTCCAGGGGCAAACTGATGTCCAGCCACTCCCTGGGAAGCAGAGCCTCAGCACACCTACCACTGGCCTGGGAACAGAAACACCATAACCTTCTGCACCTCCTGCTCCTGGCCTGGAACTGGTCTTGCTTAGCACCATGTCATGTGGCTTGGGACGCCTGCTTGTCCAGCTGGGGGCAACCATCCCCTCTGCGTTCCCTCCCAGGCATTTGCCCACACCCAGCCTGCTCATTGAAGGGCACAGGGAAGGTAAGAAACTGAGAAAACCTTGGCACTGCCCAAGCACCTTTCACCAGTAGCTGAAGCATTGGTGTGTCATCAGGACTGTTTTCAGCACAAATTCAAAATGCAGCACTTTCCAGGCCTGTGAAGAAAATTAACTCCACCCCCACCAGAACCAGTGCAATGAGAAATGGAACCTGCGTCTTTCATTCCTCAGGCTGCATTGAGCAATCGTATTCTAGGAGAGCTGCACTAGCCCTCAGGCAAAACTGGAGAGTCTCTGTAGTATTCTGGCATCCAGAAGTGGTGTATTCTTTTTTGCTGTCCCCAGAGACAAGGCAAGCATTTCTCCATTGCTGATATATTTGAAAGGCTGTTTTACCCGGCAGATTTTCTTGATGACATTGTCTTCTCATGTGGCCTTTTTCCTAATTGATAACTCAGCAGGGAATATTCCTCCTGCCTGAGAAGGTCTCTGAGAAACTCCCATTTGAGGCCTCTAGTGCCAATCCAAGTGAGCTACAGAAGATGTTACCTTGATGTACAAAGAGCTGCTTCTTTTCTCCTCCTGAGGCAGACAGGATAAGGCTTGTGGCCCAATAACATCCTGACATCTGTCAGCTGGGGGAACGTAAGACCCCGGTTTGATTTTTTATTTCAGATTCATGTAAATGGATCTTCTGCTCTGTAATTAATTGGCTGCTAATTACACAATTACTCTCATTTATAGTATCATTTAAAAATAAATTGATGCTAGGCTAGTCTAATTTGCAGAATAAATTAAGCAAATTATTACTTGATTTTAAATCAAGCAATCTACCCTTTCATTCAATTTGCCAGCATGGTGCCACAGCCCACTGGGCTGCTGCTGGACATTGCTGGTTTTCATGTGACTGATGCAGTTGTCAGAGCCTCACTATAATGCTGCAGGGGGAAGATTAGAGGCTGTCACTGCCTCTGGGTGTGTGGTATTTTGCTTTTCCTGGATGCCACTTTAAGCTGACCACTTTGATCTTTCTCATTATGAAGATTTCTACCATCATCTAGTGGAACTACCCTTAAACTACAACCCATTAGCTCTCTCAGTCTGCACTTTACAAGCAGACTGAGATGGGAAGGGCAGGCAATGAGGTTCTTGCGGTCCTATTACTAAATAGAGGAGGGTTTTTTTATATTTTCCAGAGCAGAAAAATTTGCCATAACCACTGTAATTAAAATCTTGCTAAATATTTGCCTAATGTTGCATTAAATCCATATAATGCTGCTTGTCTCCTCCATTCCACCCATCCCTCAGTGTTATATTTCAGAATATAGAGACATGACTGCAGCAGCAACCACAGCTATGTTTCATTATACAAAGAGAAAAAAATGTTACCTAGAAAAGCACATTATAAACCTAGAGAACAAACATGCATTCTATGCTCTACACATAGGATGGAAAACCATACTTGAATAAAAA
Organism: Grallaria varia; assembly: GCA_013396735.1. Lineage (NCBI taxonomy): Eukaryota > Metazoa > Chordata > Aves > Passeriformes > Formicariidae > Grallaria > Grallaria varia. The sequence continues at coordinate 10,451 of VWZG01010461.1, read as the reverse complement.
AGGTATTTCATCCTAATTTCTCATCACAGAGGAATAGACAGCATTTCCTCTTGTCTTGTGCAATCACTCCAGTGTAGTAACACACATACACTTTTATCAGTTATAGAAATGAGCTACAGTTGCCACAGTTAATATCTATCACCTCTGAAAAAACAGCATCAAAAATCTCTCCTTGCTCAATTCAGGAGCACCGCCAGACATTTTCCAAATGTATTTGTTCTTCTTAATCCGGAAAAAGATGGGGAATCACCTGTAGTCCCATGTTACATCAGGGCATCCAGAGAAACTTCACAAAACTCACTGAATCATCAGAAGAAGCACACCAATTCCATATCTTGGAGCTGACTAAGAGGTTAAATCAGAGACAGTGTGGCTTTACATGAACTTTACATCGGTCAGGAGGTATTTCCTGTTCAGGGTTCACTCCTAACACACTGACTCCTGGCTCTGTATCAGCCATCTACAGCTGTGATGAAATGCAATGGACACCTCTCCCCAGATCTGTTCAAGCTGAGGAGAAAGCCACATGTCCCACAAGTGTGCTTGTGAAGTGCACATAGCGAGGGGCACAGAGTTTGCTTCCCATTGTACTCTTCATTTCTGATTTAGCTGCAGCTGTTGGACCATGAGGACCCACGGAGTAATCACAATGACTATCCCAATGCCAGTGGCCTGTGCGGTCAGGCCCAAGGTGGTACCCAGACTCCGTGCCAGGTCTGTTTTCATTTTGTGACGGCACCCAGTGTATGGCTACACCAGGACTAGCACCACTACCCCATATTCAGAGCAGCACCTACTTTTTCTTTTTGATATGTACAGATATGTTATCACAAAATGTTTTTTCTCCCCTCTACCACTGCAGTCGTAGCCAGCTCATGCCGTAGAGAGCCTTTCTGTGAAAAAGTGCTGGCCATGCATCCATGTTGTGGATTAGTTTGCTTTTAGTCTGATTTAACACTAACACAATTTTCTGTGGCCAAATATCTGATGACTCCCTCGCCACTAAGACATGATTATAACCCTTCCAGTCCCAGTATACAAATTTCACAACAGTCAAAAGACAACGTAAAGGAGAATAGCAATCCAGTGTAACAGCACTTGTTTTATAATAGAGTGTACTAGAGCGCTACAGTACAGCTGTTTCATCTAATCTGAAGCGTGTGCAGTTCATATTAATAGTTAACTTAGTCTGCTTTTAAATCACAGTAACTGTGAACAGCAACAAAGAGGTGTGACCTGTCTTTCCTGGAGGAGCCAAGTCACGTTCCTCTCTGACTTCTCCATGTGACAGAGCAGTGCTACAATTAAAGCACAATAATGTGCTTTGTTATTCAAGTCAGGCATTAGTTCTAGTAATGGGGTGCTTGGTGGCGAGATGGATTTCCTTGTTAGGAGCTAAGCAGAGGATTAGCTGAATTCTCCATGGAGAAATCTTGATTTGTTCAAGGTCTTTCATGTTTTCTACAGAGAAGGGATTATGTCTACTTAAAGAGGGGGCTTGCTTAAAAAGCTACAAAGTATAAGAAAAGGATTTGGGGCAGTCGGGCCTGTGGTTAAGTAGCTGAGGGGTATAGGGAGTTTTAGAGCAGAGGATTATTTAAAGCCATAAAGTTCAAAAAATAATTGGTTTAGGACTACTGGGTCAATGCAGAGTAACATGCTGGAAAGGCAGTTAAGCATAAGCTAATATTCATTTGACTAATTATTGCAAGGATTCAGAGTAGAGGGTGAAAGAAGAAATGTTCTAGCTCTTTTCTTTGGGGTCCAACCATGCAGCACAGTGCTGCACTCCTTTGCTTTGCTATAGATGTGTGCTGCGACAGACATTACCAGCCCTGCACAAGAATTGCAGAGGGCTCTTTTTGAAGTTCTAACATTGCTCACTTAATGAGGCCATGAAGCAGACCATTAAAAGTCTTTCAGAAGAGCTGCAGAAATCACAATTCTCTTACAGCCTCCTGTCTCGAAGGTAGCTCTGCTCATTCTCCCCCTCCTTTGAAGGCACTGGTCATATCTTTAGTCTGCTTTGACTGAAATCACACTCTCATGGTCATCTATACGTCTGACAAATCTAAGAGAAGGCATGCTGCCCTCCATCCAGTCTGCTCAGGAGGGCTGCACAGCACATCTGGGCCATGACAAAAGCCTGCCAATGCAGGAGGCATGAGGACTACCAGGCTTTAGCACGAAGCATCCTTGGCATTGAGGGAAGAGTTGCAACTTGCAGTTCATCCTGCACTTTCACCTTAGTCATGCTGTGGGTTCATGGCAGAGATCTGAGGCCAGCAGGAGAGAGAGAGCCTGGCAAACTGAGCCCAGGTTTTTACTGGATAGACAGGCCACGACTGATGGATTAATTGGCTATGGGCATGTAGGGAAGATACTTCCATAGATGAAATACTGGGATGAGTCATTGAAATCTAAGCACAACACATGCAAACAAAAATGGCGCTGGATGGATGATCTGAAGCAGCTGTTCAAAGCTGTTCAGGCTGGACAACAGCTCAGGAACCAGAAGATAGTGAGAAACAAGTTGTCTTTGGTAATTCACTGGAAACAGTTCATTCATTTTGGTGAATGCTAATGAAGAGAGATAAGCTTTCACTGGGATGGTAGGAGATACACTCTCCAGGCAGAAATGCTCTAAGTTTGTTATGTAGGACAGGAGAAGAGGTAGGGTATGGCAATGCAGAATTCATATAGTTGCAAAGCAGCAAAAAGAAGCAAGTGCTTGGATTTGGGTGTCACATGAGGAAACTGAAATGGACTTGTCCTTGACTTGTACAATTCTCATGTATCCTCACTTGGTGTGTTGTATTCAGTCCACAGTCAAAAAGATATTGACAAACAGGTGGATAGTTTACACTAGAGCTCCCAAAAAACTAAGAATCCACAAGTGAATAAAGAGGCATGATTATAGAGGCTAATTCTGCATGATAGCTTGGCTAAGTGACAACTCAGTGCATGGTGGAGAGATATAATAGGAGATGTCAAATATTTCAAAGCTACAAAAATATGGGCAAACAGCTGAGCTATCTGGAGCAATGCATAACCTATAAAGATATGTGTGGATATAGAGTCAAGAAGATGTGCAATTGAGTATCAGAAAATTCACTGAGTAGAAAATATTCTACACAAGGGAAACTGAAAACTTCATTATCCTGAAAAAGTAAAATTTGTATAAATGTAAGACTAGGAAATATACATTAGAGAAATGCCAAAGATAGGAGGAAGGAGTAAATTTTTGTGTCTGATATGTACAATATGAGTTAAGGTACACGGGGACCAGGACAAAGCAAGTAAGATACTCTGGCAAAACACATGTAGTGTTTATTGCTGAAGATTCAACTAAGCAGCTAAAATCCATTAATATACATATAGTCATCCTTGGAAGGGTTCTGCAAGGTAAGAGGACACATTTTTTACCATTCTGTGGATCTCAAACTGACACACAGACTGAGAGATATATCCCCAATGAGATCAGGCATTGGCACACTCATAATGACAGACCTGACCTAGCTCACGCCATGAGCAGAAGAGTGTGCTTGCCAACAGAGTTAACATCTGTTTACTTTTATTTTACTCTCAAGGCAGAAATACCTGCAGACAGATGGTGATTTTTCATCCTTTGCCATGACCAATAGACTGGGTTCTTTATAGGTTTGTCCTCTGAATAATTTAGTTTCCCCAAACCAATAAACAGGACTTTTGTCTTATGATAATCCAGGTCATATTCCTGGCTCTTAGTACAGGTTACCTATGTCAAACTTTCAAGAAACCATGGCTCCTCATTTTGTCTTGACCTACTACCCCTTCAAACCCAAATATCAACTTTTGCAAACACTCTACCATGAGAGGAAACTAATTTCTTCCTTTTTTTTTCTTTTTTTTTTCCTCCAAAGTGTTTTGGATGAAAGGCAAGATAAAATTCAAAATATTGTTCTTTTCTTGTAAGATTCATGTTGCTGAATAGGTGAAAAGGTTCCTTTGAACAAAAGTTATTGATTTATCTGCTTTTTAATGGCTTCCTTTGTTCCCGGAAGCTGCATATTTAAACTTTGCTAGACAGGATTTTATTAGAGATACAAGAGGGTAGAACAGTCCTTTTAAAACTCAATTGCTCTTCTCAGACCAAAGTTTTCAGATGAAGTAAAACTGAATCCACTTTCATTATAGATAATTGCTTTTTCTGTTTCAATATAGTTATGGATTTTAAAAATAAAAAATACAAACAAACCTAGTACCAACTACCGTCATAGTTATTAAGACTGAGGTAGGAGAATCTAGCCCCTATTTATTGCCTTTTCCCTGGTGAGAGTAAGTCATGAGTATTTGACAACACTCTGTAAATTCCCGTGTTGATAGCCTAACACAATAATTTGCCATCACTGCTTTCTACCATCACACATGGCATCTCTTCCACATGAATACGCAACAGCTATACTAGAGATGCCAGTGCATCATCATTACTAGCATGACAAAGAAGCATTTGGCTGAGTCATAAGTTCCAGTTCTCAAACTCAGCCCATGTTTTTCAATCCTGATTCATCTTCAGAAGTGGAAGTGACTGTTTGAATGACTGCAAATAATCAAAAGCATTCGTATTGGTAATGACTTATAACTACTCTGATGGATGGGTAGTTTTGTGATAAATTCAAAATTATGTGGTGGTGTTGTTTATTATTAATGTTGCTGTTTCATTTTTCAACTTCAAATCAAAACAAGACTGGAAGGAACAACTGGGGTCATATAGTAGCTATTTAATTTGGTGTACAGAGAACCTACTCTGCAAAACACAAGTCACAAAGTGCTTTAGGAATCCTTTAGCAAACTAAAGCACAGTGATACCTAATGCAAGCAGACTTCAAAAGGGAGGACAGTGGCACAAGATGCCAAGCAAACAACACCAGCCTCACTTTTAAGGACAGCCTCCTCTGTATCCCATGAGGCGTCTGAATGAGGAAATACCTATAGCTTTCTCATCAGGGGCCCGGATGTGTTTCCCCCAGCCATTCTAGAAAGCAATGTTATGCTTGCCCCACAGAAACCCCACAGCCCTGTAATCCTCAGTGGAAAAACAGCTTGAAGGGACAGCCAGAACAAATCTTATGTAGCCATGGTGACTAAATCCAGTCAGTATCTATCAGAGGGTTCATCCCCTTTCTCCTACACATATAAGCGCATAGCTTGTGTAATACATTTGACACCCTTAGGTATTCCTGTCTTTATGATTTTATCCTTCCTGTTCTAAATTGCCTTCATCCTCATGGCACTATCTCCATCGTCCCTAGCCCATAGAGAGGGACAGCAAGGGAACAAGGCATTAGGAGGTTGTTTGAGGCATGAAGACTAAAATTTAAATCTGAATGCCATTCAGCTGAGTTAAAGAAATAAAAGCAAGCAAAAATCACTCTACTAGAGCTTTGTAGTTTCCTATACCTGTAAAGAACAGGTACCACCTAAATGATAAAAGGAAAAGGAGATTCCTTATTTGTAATAATTAATTGACTTTTACTGTACCATATAGGTAACATCTGCATTTTATGGCATATCCGGTGAGAGATCCTTTTCAAATCTCTGTCCTATGATTTCAAATATTTCTATGTTCAAATTGCCTTCTTTTTTAAGCAGGTTTTTGTGCCTGAAGTGTATATATTTAGCTGGACTGGTATGACACAGTAGAGACGTCCAGTGGTTTGTAAGATCATTAAACTCATGACTGTCACTGAAGATATAGTACAGAGCTATTTCCATTAGATAATGGTCATTTTAATTTCACTTCAGACACAAACTTAAGATTTTAAATTAATCAGCACTAATTCAGGAACTTGCACTAATTTGACACCAGATATTTAATTTAATTTGCCGTACATAACTAGTTTCTAATGATTTATGTGAAATACAAGTTCCATTTATACTAAGGTGTAAATCTTCCATCACATTAAGTTAAAGTAACATTGCTGTAGTCAATGGAGTTTTGTCAAGTAACTGTCAGAGGACACGGCCCTATCTATTTTGGAGATTTGGAAAGGCATACCTATTAAGAGTTTAAGATTCCTCGGCAGAAAATGCCGGTTTGGCTTATATTTATCATGTTCTCCATTCAAGAATGATGAGAGACAGAATGAGAGTGGGAACTTCCCCACCTTTCATCATGGCTGGGCTTCACGAACGCAGATTTGGGAAGGGCTCTACCCACGCTTGCTGCAAGCGCGCTGATGGCTAAAGAGGCCGATGCGAGATAGACAAGTCCGGTTGCAAAAGGCACAGCAGAAAGTCTCCATGGGCAGTGTTGGCGAGTCACGGTTCTTTCTGCATTTCATTAAAAAGCAGCAAATACATTAGGGCACTTGTGGATGGAAAGAAGATTGCTGGGAGCAAACAAAGATCTGGCAGTTGAGAGGAAGAAGGCAGCCCAATAGACAGAGATTTAGCAGCTAAGTGGTTGGGCCAAAGCTCTGGAAACACAGAAATAAGAGTGAAATGAAATTTTGAAAGCAGACAGGAGGAAGACACAAGCTAGCATGACAGTGAACCTTGGGTCAGAAAAAGATGACATCAGAGAATGAGTCAGTTCTGACTTGCAGTCTAACACTCTGCATTCAGTGGGGCTGTACAGAATATAAGTCAGAGTTGCTTGACTAGAATAAAATCCTTAAAAAGACAAAGAAAGCTCTAAAGCTATCAGACAATAGAGAGACAAAAAGGTATGCAGCCTGTCAAAAGTCTTGTGACTTATTAAAGTGCTGCCATTGCTAAGAGCTTGATCTAAAACACATTTAACCCAGCAGGAGCTCTTCCATGGACTTTGGATCAGAGTCAGAAACAGAAATGCTCTACTGGTTAATAAAGTGAATAAGAGTTCATATCTTCTCTATTGACAAAAGTCAGGAGGAGATTTTAAATTGCTTTTTTTTCAGACAAGTTATTTACAAACAAGAAACAAAGCTGTTGCATGCACAATGCCTTGTTAGAAGGAGATTGAGGGAAGTTAATACTAATCAGTGTTAATTAGTAGTTGGCATGAATATCACAGAAAAAATTTAAAGGAAATGCTGAATATATTTACTGTTCTGAGTGGGTTTTTTCACCATTTAATAGATAAGAGTGCATGTAGCAAAGAAGTGAACACTGCTTTAAATCAATGGTCTATCCAGACGACTGTCTTGTTCCCAGTGGTGACTATAAGCATACAGCTAGGGAGGAGTAAGAAAAGGAGATGTCCCTGGGTCCCAGCCTACAGAATATGTCTTGATCACTACATACCTTCCCTTGAAACAGTTTTTTAATCTTATGGTCAAATACAACTGGGAATATGCAACACAATTTAGGGAAGCATAAAACAGTATTTTCCCTTGTACTGAGACCATTTGCAGCCTGACCCTTCTCTTACAGTTAGAAGTACATGAAGATCACTCAAAACCCTTAGTCTGCAGCTGAAGCAAAATTGCAATTTTTTTATTGCAGGTGTTTTGGAAAGCTGCATATCCGATGGAAGCTGCAAATAATCCCTGTAATGTAACAATTTGGCTTTACTCTTGATTTGATACTGTACAATTAATTGCAAGACCTTAATCTCTGCACTGGATTCCTTAACTCCAGCACCTTTCATTCAAACTTGCTAGCATAAGCCAATTTTTCCACCCTCTACCTGAAATGTGTTCACTGTCCTGATTTTCAGAGCAGATAAATGGAGGGATATTTTCATCAACAGAACAAGACAGCTCTGCCTGCACTCATGCATTTTAATATATTCAAAGTGATATCCTAGGCTGAACTTCAGTAGTGGACAGAGTGTTGTGTTCACAGAGCTGACCAGGCTACAATTTAATTTTTTATTGAACCTTGTCTCAGAAGTTCTCTAAGGGCACAAATGATAAGCTAACACTCACAGTGAAAAACAGGCCACCAGGTTTCCAGGACAGTTAGCACCTATCACATTCTTCTCAGGATACAAATGAAATATTACAGGTGGCATTCTGCACTAGTATTTCTTTAGTGTCTAGTAGTGCTGGTGGAAATTGCTGGGTTGACATAGGTCAAGAATCTATAACTTTTTTTTAACCTCTGCTCAGGGAAGAAACAAAACAAAACAAAAATACAGCCTTCCCCAGACTGCCTGCCAGAACCCCTGTATCAGCCTGCGGAGTCAGCTCTAGGGACAAACTATTATTCAGCCTCCGTGCTTTTTCACACATTGCCTGTTCTGTTGATCTCATGATCATGTGGCAAACTTTTCTCTTTTCCGACACAGTCATTACTGTGGGCAGCAGAACTGCCTCATGTCTGCTGGCTCATTTCACATAGATATCAAATGGAATATTGCCCAAGTAGGTACTGCAGAAGAAATCACTTTTATTAAAATTTAACAGAAGCTGCCAGTACAAGAATGCACATACGTAATTAGCTTTGTACATGGTCAGTAAAATCAGTTATTTGGACCCTTCAAAGCTCTCAGACTTTCATCATAATATGTGTTTGTGTAAAGATGAAAGCTCAGAATTTTTTTCTTTTATGACCTCTTCTTATAGGCTGTTGACCAGAAGAGAGAAATCAAATCAGTGCACAGACTGGACCTTTAATCCGTGCACAGATTTTTAGTTTTCCTTTAGGTTTTCACATATGCTACTCAAAAGGAACTCTGAATTCAGTAATAAAAATAGGTATTAAATGCTGAATTAGATTTGAATATATTTGATTATTTTGATCTCTTGGGAACTGAAAATCTATTACTCGTGACACGGATCAGAAGATTTAAGACAGAATTGTATTCCTGACGATCCATAAAACTAAAGACAGAGAAACAGTGACTTGACCAAAGCACCTTCCACCTCAGGCTGAGCTGAGCAGCACTTACCTTTTCACAGCATCCCTTTGGTGTAACATTTTTAAGAGATTTCTCCTAGAGCTACTCAGAAAAAATTATTTTGGACACATTTTCATTCTTGTGATGGCTGAGCAAAAAGACAAGCTCTATCACTATTGTTACACTGCCAGGATTTATAAAGATTTTATTAGCATTAGAGTCCATTTAAAAGTAAAATGTCATATTACAAGGAGAAGAAAATTTACTGTAATCTGTGCATTTATCATGAAAACCTCGGAAGGGAAACATAACGCTTTTAAATAGATTTCCTTTCATTATATGCCAGCTACAGAACTTGCTAACAAAAGAAAAACAGCAGTTGAATACATTCAAAATATCATTCTCTTCCCACATTCAGACTGCAGGGCAGCCAGGGATACAGCTGAGGCAGCAGGAGATTGCAACTAGCCTCTCTTCTGAACTCATGGATAGCTTTCAAATATCCAAGGCTTTGAACCCAATTGTTCTACCTCTTGAAAGACTATCTTTAGCCACCTCTGTTCTTAGTGACTGTCAGTCCTGTCACAAAATATCATTCTTCAGATACTTATTTAGATCCTGTAAATTATGTGTAGCACAGTGGGTGGTAGAGGAAAATTGTATTCTTTACACATTGTACCCCAAAGTCACAAAGGTTAAAGACTGCCAGTATATATCTGACTGACTTTCATCAGCTCAGAAGCTGAGCACTCACTGTCATTAGTGGTGCAGGACCCTTAAGGCACAGAGAAATTCTTCTTCTTTTGCAAATGAGGAGCCTTGAGAAGGAGGGAGCATAAGTGATTTCCCCAGGTCATGGGGAAGCATGACACTCTGCCAAGAACTCTCACTGGGTATCCTTAAGTTTCAGTTCAGAGCATTGAGGTCGTTCCAGCTATGCTCCTAATAGCCACCTCTCTGGAACACCTGCAGTCTTTCTGGGTTTNAAAAAAAAAAAAGGCGAAGGGATTTTTCAAGGAAGTAAATCTGCAACATAACCAGTTCTTTTAAAATGTCTGCTTTGAATGGACTAGACAGCTACATTAGAAGAGATGTGCTATGATGAGTTGAAAAATGCTGAAATGAAGTCTTGATTAACTTGTCATCCTAATTGGCCCTGGAAACAGAAGGAAGAGAGTATTTTATTTTTAAATTTTCATCTAAGTAACAACTAGTGCAGCAGCAGAACATTTGCATTGTTTTCCACTACATGCGTGAGTGGGAGAACATGAATATGAGTCTTCCTGTGTTTTTTATGTGACAGAAAAAGAATCAAAAAGTGGGTTTTTGCATTTTATATGCAGAGAATCAAGCATTTATCACAGGACTTAGGTTTTGAAATTGATTCAGAAGAGTAAGTGCTGACTAGAACTTTCCTCTAAAACCAAACCTAATTTTGGGATTTGCAGGAAACCTACTTATTTCAGAAGGACAGAAAAGAAACAAGTAGACTCCCAGTTCCCCACTGTTCCCGAACAGGTCTATATTAGCAAATACTTTCCATTTTGCAATCTTCACAGAACTCTCAGGCCCATGTTTCAGAATCAAGAATTTCACATAGTTATGAGACTTATCTGAATTTGTTCTGTTATAGTTTCAGATTTTG
>VWZG01010454.1:0-32371 GCA_013396735.1 Grallaria varia | reverse complement strand
CTGCTCCCGCGGCTGCTCCCGCGGCTGCTCCCGCGGCTGCTCCGCCCTTCTTCTTTCTCGCGCGCGTTCAAAATAGCCGTGGCAGTGAGGTTGTCGCGTTCGCTGCTCAGAGGGGGCAGGATGGCCCCTGCGGCCTCCGCCGTGCAGCCCCTGCCGCGCTCCCGGGACGCCGCCGCCGCCGCTGGTTTTTCTCGGTTGCCGATCTTTCGGAGCTCGTCTGGGCTCTCCCCGCCGTTGCAGCCCCGACCGCGGCCGCTGTTGCCTGGCGCAGCCCAGCGCGGCCGTGCCCGCTCCGGGCGGTGCCGCCGCTCCCGCACGGCCCGCGCGGTGCCCCGGCGCGGCTCCGCCACCGCCCGCTTGAACGCTCCCCGCAGTGCCTGTATTGGTGGGCTCGCCGTTGCTTATTTCGGTGAGTCGCGATTTCGTAGCGACATGATTCTGTTTTAAGAATGTATTTTATTAATTAAGCAACATTATCAGTTGCTTTGTCAAGTATCCATTCAAGTTGAAATGCGTGGATTCCATAAAATCATGTGCTTTGGAGTTTGCCGTGTCTGGAACAAACATTTGTTGTTTGTGTGATGTAGTATAAACTATCACTACTATTTAAAAAGAAAAGTTACTCTGAGATAGTCTTAAAGGTCTTACAGAAGGAGATATGGGAAATTAAGCAACATTAATGCACAGGTTAGCAATTTCTGTAGAGCTTGACAAGTGCCCTACCAGGTAAGAACTATCCCAGATAAAAAACATGCTTAAACTGATTTAAAGACGCCGCTGCTAGTATTAGATGAGCAAAAGCAACAAGAGAAGAAGACCGATACAAGAAAGAAGAGTTTACAGACTTAGAGTATGAATAAGCACATAACTATCAGTGTAAATACCATTTCTGTAGCAAGCTGTATTTGTTTTTATTTATGTAAAATTAAATGTACTACAATATTCTAATGACAACATTAAGGTTTTCTCTTCCAAAAAAAAATCTCAGTTTGATTAGCTAGTGGTTCTCAATGAGATGAATTGACGAGTTTTATCTTTAGAGTTTAATTGTGGCATCTGACTATATAAACATCTTAGTCAAGTAAACCACTCTGAACTTTAATCATGTTTCAAGAAATATTATTTGAAGAATACTTCTGTAATTTCCTGAGAGACATTATCCCCTGGAAACATTGTTAGTATTGCCCAATTCAATTCAGTAAATAATCCCTGTGACACCATCACGTCCTTTGGAGGAGTAGGACAAAACATCCTAATTATTCTTAATGATGCTCAGATCCAAATTAAATTGTGACTCTAAAAACATTATAAAGGCTTTCACCCCCCTGTCTTCATAGGCAGAGTTTGACAAAGCGAAAAAACCTGAAAGGCCTTGAATATGAAGGACATGTGTCTAAAACACTTATCCAAAGTCAAGAAAATGCAGCAAAAGCAATACAGGCTGCAGAGGCATCTTTGCTTGGCACTTTCTTACGTGACTCTTACTGTTGCTGGTGCATTATTGGTGTTGCCTTTTTAGCCCTGCTGTCTCCTGTAATAGTTCTTGACCAGATCTGTGCTACATTGAATGCAATTTTGCATGAACATATTAGCAAAGCAAAGAAGTTGCATAAATTTGGTCTATAATATTTTATCTATCCTCTCAATTACAATATCTAAGATAAGCAGGTTTAATTTCACTGCATTAGATTACTTTTATATTAGCAACATGGTTTTAGCAGACTAAGATCAAGATGAATACCATTTTTTCTACTGAATCTAATCTCATCTAAGTAATTTAATGTGCTGTGTAACTGCACAGTTTCTGAGCACTTTCCAGTAGCCCGCTAAACAAAGTCACTACTGTTTCTTGTCTGTGACTCTCATCTTGCAGTTCTGCATTTGAGAATGGGTTTTATGTTGCATGGCAGAGAGAAAGGAGTGGAGTTTTTGGTTGGTTGGTTTTGGTCTATTTATTTAGTTTATAAGCACTGAATTTGTGAGTGAATTTTATGGATAATACAAATTCTCCCTTGTATTTATACTATGTGAAGAGTTGTTCAGCAAATGTGCCCTATAGTTAAAGTAGAAGGCAGTGAGCTTTGTAATGAGCTTTTGGTATCAGCAGGAGTTCGTTTCACAGGAGTTCATTTTACCCTTGACATTTTAGTTCTGGGCAAACAGAAATAAAGTATTTTCAGTTTGCAAACATCTCTGAGGGGAAAAGTCTGCCTTCTCTTGCTCGGGCTATCCTGGCAATGCATAATGGCTACTCAAGCATCTTCAAAATGACATTAGAGGGTTTGTACCATACTGTAAAAACTTAGTGAATCCTCATTAAAGGCAGTTGTTCAAAAACAGTTTCTTTCTGTATGTGTTTGACTTAAAAAATTATAATTTAACACTTCTGTTACAAGTAATGCGGTGACAGTGTAATCTAGTTTATCTTCCAAAATGATCTGAATTGCTTTCTGTAAGTAATTCAGCTTTATAAATTTCACAGATTGAGGAAGTGTGTTCTCAGAATAGGAATATTTTTAAGACTAGATAAAATTTTTGCTGTAGGGTTTTTTTACTCTCTAATTGAGTGAATCTCTGATTTTCTGTTCATTTGGAAAAGCCTTTTGCATTTTGGGTTTTTAATTAATTGATATTATCTTATTGACTTGTGGGACTTCTCTGCAACAGTTTATCTTATGAGTTGAGATATTTGTGTAATGTGTATTAGTATTTGAAGTGTATGTTATATACAAAAATTTGAAAGAAAAAGGTAGAACAGAGTATAAAGATGAGTCATCACTAAGTAAAAATAGTGGGTTATTTTAGTTCGATAAAATTGATACAACAGTCTTAGTTGAACTTGGTTCAGAGAAAATAGACTGACAAAGAAGTTTCTCATCTTTTTTAAAAAACAAGTCTTCAAACTCTTATAGGAATGATTTATGCCAATACAAACTCAAAAACATTTTAAAAGATTATGTAGATACTATTCAAAACCATATGCTCACATAAAACATGTTTCTGGAGGGCCCACGAAGCACTAGCTGAAGTAGCATCCACTCTGTTGTGTTGCTGTTCTGTGCACATGGAGCTCATCAGAAAGGAGGATGCAGGGTGATCTGCTTGTAGTGGTGCACTCATCTTCAAAAGGTGTTCTGTTTGTGTCTTTTTACTGGAAAAGTTTTTTCTGGTGAATTCTTATTTAGTTGTAACTATTTGAATTGATTGCTAGGGTATAACCTTAAAATACCATGCCAAGATCAGGTTCTGCAGAAGGGTCACATCAGTTGAAACACTATATGTATATGAGATTTTCTTGGACTAGTACTTGCTTCTATCAACAATAATTTTATGTATATTTTTTAAAATTTTTTTAAAAGCATATCTTTATACATGTATATGTATATAAATAACTAGATAGTAAACATACAAGTGATATTTGAAGACTTCCTCCAGAATAAGAACTGTAGATCTGCTCATAAATGGAAAGCATCGCCTGTGACCGAGCTTAGTAGCATAGTCCCAACAGCAGAAAACCTTTTTGCTTTTAAAAACAATGTTATTTTTATTAACCTGGGGGACAGCGTTTCGTTTTCGTCTTGGAGAAAGGTATGTAAAGAGCACTGCCTGAGCAGGAAACTGTGGTTCTGTTGCCTAATGCTTTATATTGCTCCTTCAATAAGAAGAAAGGAAAATACTTTTGCTATTTTAAAAATAAATTTAAATAAGAAAAAGCTTTAAGCTTCTGTTGTTGTGATCCTTGGGAGGTAGAGGGTTAAATCCATTGATTCTGCAGAGAATTTTGGTACTTGATGCACTGCAGTTATGTTTTCTCCAGAGTTAATTCAGCGCAATGTTAATCAGTTATGTATAGTGCCTTAAAATACTGGTTTTGGAGCAGTGGTTTTGAATAGAAAAAGACCTGTATAATAATGAAACTGTGTGATTCAAGTTTTAATTGTTCTTATTTTGCCCAATGAAATAAGTTTTTGTTAATAAAGGCAATTTAAAACTTTTTTTAAATTATGTTTTAAGTAGGCTCTTAAATGATGATACTTTTCATCCTTTCTTTTCTGGGCTTCTCTTATTTTTTTTAATTTTTTTTTTTTTAGTTGTTTGGTTTGGTTTTTGTGGGGGTTTTTTTGTTTGTTTCTAGATCATGAGGTATGGCCAATTGTTTTGATTTTTAGTGACTCAATCTTCATGGAGTTCTCAGCCTTTGGGCTTTTTGTGGTATTAGGTATAAATACAAGTCTTGGATATCAGGTGTGGAGCAAAACCATGTACTTATGTGTGCAATGTGGCAAATAGTGAAGATGTACTTGTGTATATAAATATTGATGGTTTTATAAAATAAAGTTGCCTTGTCAAGAGATGTACTAGTTATTGTGTAGTGGTAAGTAAGCTGCTTAGTCATGTAATGTAGCGAAGCAGGCCCTACCCTTTATTAGAGCTTCATGTGAGCTAATGAACTTCAAGTCCTGCGCAGAGGCAGAACTGCTGATGTAACAGACCTGTATCTGTGACATTTGACTTCATCAGCCCAGCGTGGAGAGAAGCAGGGAGGAAAAGGAGGAAGCAAGCAGGCTCCTTTAAATAAGTGACTCAGTTCATGTCCAGGACAAGATGTGATTGTTTATATGCTCAGGATATGATGCTGCACCATTAACGCAAATGAAAAGATCCTATGCGTGATGGAGCTATTGTTCTCTTGTTTATAAACAGAAGTTTTGCAGTGGTTTAAACAAACAACATCCCCAAGTCTTGAATCTTTAGCCTGTGATGGCTAGTGTATCTGGATTTAGTGCTTTATCTCTGAATTGGTAGTACTTTCAAAATTCCCTGCTACTATAAAGTCTTAATGTTCCTGTTACAAAATAGGTTTTATGTAAGTGTTGCCAGCTCAAAGCAATAAAAAATCATGAGTTAGACTAAAATCAGCCCTGAGCTGCGGGGTTGATTTTTGTAGGTCTGTAAATTACGTATTTAAAATTTCCTTAATGTTGTCTCTGTTTTGGGGCACGAAGGCCTTGGCTGGTTGTTGACTATCAAGTTAGGTGTCAGAGTTATTTCTCTATAGCTGAGGGTAAGGAACTTAGTAGTATTTCCTGGAAGTCTCTTGTGTGATTGTACAGTTCCAGGAACTGGGATTTCAGGAAATGCTTAGACAGTCTGAATAGCAATGAAATTAAGAGTTGACTGTGAAACAGAAAGAACCAGGTGGAGGGAGCTGGTGACCTGTTGTAACTTTATCAGTGTGGAATAGTTTGTGATAAGTTAGACAATGCAGTAATATGAAGGAAAACACACTCTAAATCACAAGTGGTGGGAAATAAGATGCACATGCTGTAACTATGAGAAGGGATTTGTCATAGCAGAGATGCTGCTGACTTTATCAAATCCACATTAATGGAAAAGGATTTAGTAATTGAAAATGTAGAGCTGGCTTTTCACAGAGTATTTCGTGGTACTCTGGAAAATTTCATTCTTACCATGTATTTGAACATTTTACAAAAAACTAATTACTGAATAGGAGGAGGAGAAAATCCATAAAAACTGTGAAGGGGGAAAGAAGAGTACTTACTAGAACTACTAAAAGTGAGTTGGACAACTAATCTAGATGAGCTACAGAATGTCTTGCATCACTCTTCAAAAGTATCTAACCCTGTTTCATAGTGGTTGTACTTTGAGGGGTTTGTGTCAGCCGAAAGGCACTTCCCTTCCATGGGAGTAGGAGTGCAGGCTTCTCATAAGCACTGCTCGATGGAGCCACCCATTCAGCACCTGCGGCTCCCAATTATTTCCTTATATTACTATGGAAACCTGAGACAGAAGGAACATACACATAAAAGTGGCATTTATTTTGATTTGAGTTAGGAGATGGTATTTTATTGACTCCTTTTTAATTAATGGTACTTATCTTAAGAGCAAGGCTGATGTAAAACAAAATAGTTACCCAAGGGGTGTGGAATCTACCTCTTGAGAAACTTAAGCTTAGTAAAGCTGAGTATTAGTTCATTGTTGTATTGGACTGTGATTTTTTCGTTTTTTTCCATATGCCTGCTGAACAGTAAATGGAAAGTGACTTGCTTACTTTTATAGAGGACTGTTGTTTTCAGGTTTCAGTGTCTAGGTACAGAAGTTGTATTGGAACTGGTTTACTTATGTCAGTTTTATGCTGCTGAACAACTTGGAACGGGACTGAGAGTTGAGAGTGGTGACACCATAAACTTTCCAGTAGATGTTGTTGGGTTTTGAAGGAGCTGGTGTTAGCAACGCAGCAGAAAACTGACTCTTCCCCCCATTGTTCTCTCTTCCCATTGGCTTAATCTGAAATAGTGCCTTATCTAAATACTTATTTAACACACATGTTGTGACCTAGATAATTTGGCTTTAGTTCAGTCCTTTATTCAGAAATTAGAGAAAAGGTTATTTCTGGGATAATTCTGGTTTGAACTGAGCATGTCTGTAGGATTTGAGGCAAACCAGTGTTGGTGTGAACTTGACTCTTGGGGTCACAGGTTATACATGGCTATTTGGCATTGAACAAATTAGACCAAGAGAATAAAAGCTGTTTTTCTAGTCATACCAGAACTTCAGTGTATGTACTTTCTTTGCAATTGCTTTCTACAGAGTTTACTGTAAAGCATTTTAAACTTTGGGGTTTTTTTTTTGCTTAAACTAAAATTGCAAGCACATTTACATCTTTCTTGAAGTGCCTGTGCTTACAGTCTCCGCTCTGTGGTGCTAATGAATTAAAATGGAGGGAAAGATAGGTGATCAAACTAACCCTGAGAAGGACTGGGTTCAATATCTGAGGTCTTGCCTAGTATGCTTAGTAGCTTAGTCTATATCAAAGGTCTCGCCAAAGTTGCTTAGTACAACAACTGAATTTTTATAATTACCAGACCGTGTCAGCATAGCAGAGAAAATTTTTCAGGAGGATCCAGATCTCTACAGGATAGTCTGTCTTTTTATGATGTCTTACTCATGAAACAGCCTTTCATTTTCCCAGCCTTTGAATGTTGAAGTGCAGATACCTGCCAAAGTATCTTTGACTACTACCTGGAATAATGCCCTAATGTATGTTAGTGAGATGCCTTTTGAGCTTCAGTGTGGGGGTTTTTGATAGGTGATAGAGGAATTGTTGATGATAAGAATCACCTTCTGCATTGACTCCAACAATGTTTGCCAGGTGGTCTCAGACAAATCACCCTGGATCTCCCATTTCCCCAGTAAAAAGTAGAAAATGGAGTTTGCTGACTCCCTCCATTTTTATATTCTCAAACCTCTGCATGATTATTAGCATGATGTTCTGATTGTAAGTATTTCTAGATATTACTGTAAAGCAACTCTTTAAGAAAACATGAGCAGAAGGTGTTTTGATGCAACATACTGTACAAAAATGTTGGGGGCTGATTTTATGTAACTTAAAAACTTTTATGATGTTTTAGCACCATTTTAAGACTTCCATGAAGGACTCTTCTGTGGATATTAGAAGGAACAGTGAACTTGAAAGGGGTGGTAAAACTCTCTCCCCCAATACATTTCTGCTTTGGAATATACTGAAAAAGTATTTAAACCTCCTCTGCATGCTCTTTTACCCACTGGATCCCCTGCGCTTCTGACATACGCATATTTCTTGACAAAAAGAGAATTGTTCCTGATTATTTTTGTTGCTATTGCTGAATTTGAAAAGCTTTAAAGATGCCTTAATCCTATTTTATATCCTCCTCATGGGATTCTGTTTCTAAGCATTCATCAGATACCCCTCCAAAACTCTCATAAGACAAACTTTAATTGTCATCATAAGCTTTTGTTTAGCTTGCACAGCTATGACTGCTGATGGTAATGAGGTTGTTTGGGGAAAGAGAAAGAGGGAACCACTTGTGAACTGAGCCTATTTAAATGATCCTTTTGTGTCTTCATGGTTTGCTTCTGTTAGTGAGGCAACCCAAAGGCATGTGCTTTCTGGAGCCTGATGCATATATGCAGTCAATGGCTGTCCTGCAAATGCTTTTCTTCTCTGTGATTTTTTTAGCTACTTTTTAAAAGATTGTGAAAGAAATCTATGAAATAAACTGTAGAGTTCAGTTTGATACCTAAGCATAGGTGGCTTACCTCTCAGTGTTAGTGGAGAGCCATTGACACAGTCAGTGGAATCCAGGATGTGATTCACCTGAGCAGCCATGAGGTGAGGTCTGCACTAGGGTGGCTTGCATGCTCTCTGTGCTCTTTCTCTATGGACTTTTTTGTCCTAAATAGGTCTCAACCAGGATCTTTGGGGAAGAAGTTACCTTCTAGGTTTGCTTTATATTTTCCAACCAGATGATATAATAGCCAATCTGCATGGACCCTGAAGCGTGATATTCTCACCAGCTCAGCAGATCCTGTCAATATGAAATCCCTTTCCAATGCCTGTGGCACTGGGGCACGTGGGTCCTTTTGTGCTCTGGGTTCATTGTTAGCATGGCCTGCAAATCTGACCTTTGTGCTGCTTTTGCAGATGGTAAGTGATGATGGCAATGAAATCCCTATCCTTGCTTCTGTGATTAGGTTTTCAAGTCACTGTTGTGCTCTGAATGCTTCCCTATGAGTGGCAGGCTACCTCTTAAGACAGAAAGTAAACCTGCCAATTCTTGCACAATGAAGGTTCTTAGTAGTGCCCTGTATTCATTGCACCAAGCAGTTATTCTGTTATCCCTTTTTGAAGCTGGGATGGGTTTCATGAACAGCATGGCCATGCAGCCAGGGATCTGCTTGACTCCTTGGAAAAAGCGACATTGGGGCTTTACCTCTGAGAGTTTCCTATCTAGTCATCTGTGGCGCCTGGCTCTGATGCAGCCAGGGAACCTGAAATGTTTTGCTCTGACATCACTATTCTTAAGAGCTAGTATTTCAACAGCACAATCGTTACTATTACTTCTTAACTGGGTTGCAGCAAAGTGAACTGCTCCATAGAGTGCAGTGCTCTCTCTCCAAGTCCCAGATTTCCTCTTCCATGGTAACATCAGCTATATGTACCTAGAATACAGATCCCAGGCATATCTCCAGTATTTTCTCTGACTATGGGCTAGTGCTTTATCTTCCTGGTGGCACCACTTGGTCTCAGGACTGCTGCCTCTCTACTGCTAATCCCCAGCTTCCTGTTAATTACTGTCATAGGAGACATGTGTGATGATTCTTTTTTCTTTAAGTGCTTCTCACTTTTAGAACAATGGCTGGTCCATTTTAACTATTGGGGCTGCTGCTGTATGTATATATATTTTTCTCTTGACAACCACAATGAAAATCTTAAAAAAATAAAAATAAAAAGTCAGTCTCTCAATGACTTTGTTATTATTAAAAGCTTGGTGGCCCTGTCAGACACTGGTGGCTCAGGATTCACAGAAAGAACAATAGTGTGGATGGCATTCATCATTCTTCCCATAGCATAGATGCAAAACACTCACATAGTTTGAGGGAGATGTGTATTATGTCTCCTGCATGTGGGAAGATTTCATCCCAAATCACAGGAGAGTGCACCAACCCCTGCAGGGATGAGGAAGCATCTCAGAGTCCTACTGTCAGTATAAAGAACTGCTCAGTACAAAGAACTAGGCATTTGATACAGTGGGAAATTAAAGCTAGTTCTTCTCTCAGGAGAGATGACTGTTGCAGCAAATAGGATTTGGGGTAGGATTTGAAGATGGAAATCTCATCTTGGAGTAGCATTACTGTTGAGCTATAAAGCAATCACAAATGGATCTTTCCAAGCTGTTCTACCTGCTTCAGGTTGAAGAAAGATGACAGGCCACTTGTCTAGAGATAACTGAGTCCTCCAGTGTCTGCTTGCTTCTGATTTAAAATAATCAAACCAAACAAACCAAAAAAATATAAACCCCACAAAAACCAACCAACTCCCTCCACAAACCCTCCCCCCCCAAAACAACCCACACCACACTTCCGTCCAACAAAAAGGTTTATTACGTCAACAGGGAATTTCAAGAGCCTCTGTTTCTTTACCCAACCTTGCAACATGATGAAAAGAGGACACTTGCCATTTTGTCCAAATACAATCAGATAGAGAAATCTTCCATACCCTTGGTGATCTCTCAATCCAGTAAGTAAAAAAACCCCAATGCTAGCAATGTTTTGAGAATTTAAACACAAATATTGACCGAATTTGGTCTGACCCTATGATTGATTTTTTTCATGTCATTAGCAAATTTGCCACATGCTAACTGATTTTCTCATTTCCAAAAGCAAGGCAGCTTTTAGCAGATGTATTCCCTCAACGCTATTGTTCTTTTTATCTCTATTACTGTTTTGACCTTGGAAGTTTCAGGAAAGCGCAGAAGGCTGACCAATAGAGACTCCAGTGAGGGAGAGGACATAAGGGAGAAGGGATCTGGTTTGGGCTTGTATCCAATTATTACAATACATTTTTAGACTATTTTGTACTAAGGAAGTAAACACTTACTGCTGTGTAAAGGTTAGAGATAAACCCACCCATTCTTGGAATTATGTACAGCTTGTCCTGAATGACATCAGTGATGGACCTTTCTTGTGTGTGTATACAGTTCCGTGATTTATTATGGTATAATTTTGTGCCAAAGATAATTCAAAAATTACTTAGGTTTTTTCAGTAAAATATTGTTTTATACTGAGCTTTTTGTTCTTACTGAATTTGACTAGACCTCATAAGTCCATTTACATAAATATCTGCAATATAAGGTGCAGATCTAGTGTCTAAACTTTTCAGCTATTTGCCTTAATTGCTTTTCTTTGCTGTCTGAGCCTTTGGAAAGTTGCAAGTATCCAATGTCAAACTATTTTTGTTTATATTAATGGCATTTTTTAGCTACCACAATGGTATTATGAGTGCTGTCACTTTAAAAAGTGATCTGTAAAAGCTTTTTTCCCCCTATTAGTTAGTCTTCAATTTAAAAAGGGGAAAAAAAAAAAACCAATAAAAATGGCAGTTAGTTTTGACACTTGTGGTTTTTGCGCTCTTTAAATAGATATCACCCTGAATATAGAATGCCATCTGTGTGTCATATGTGTGCAAATACTAAAATGAAACCTCATCAATTTTCCTATGAAGCACGTGTGATGGGTGATGTTAAATCATATACAATTTTTATATATTTGTAAAAATTAATTTCACCTCTTTTTAATAATTAAACTGGTAAAGTGCAGCTCTGTTAGGCCACAGCACTGGCTTACTTCTTGGAATAGAGCCTGAGTCTTAAAGGTTGTCATTAACCAATATTCTCCAGAAGAAATTGTCAGTTCCAGAACTCTTTCAGTTTGCATTTTTCATGTGTCTGTTTTTCTTAGATGTTGGTGACTCTGAACTTTTATGTTATCTGTTTTCTGCCCTGAGTGGTGCAGTAGCAAAAGAAAAAGCAAGAAAAACCCCCACTGTAATCCGTGGTAATCTATAAGGAAAAGAATATAAAGGAGGAGTAGTGATGATCTTGACTCTGAAATGGTCAGGTATAGATCCATGCTGATAGTTTTATTACCCTCTCTGTGTTTGTACCCCATCATGGTAGACAAGGAGCAAGAATAGTTCCCCTGATCAATCTGTATACAATGCGTATCATTAACAGTAGGACAACTTACCTGGTTACTGAGCTTGTGTTTGAAGGACAATGCAAGAATTCTTGAGAGAAATTCCAGGAAAGCCGCCCAAACTTTACAAGGATAGGAAAACAGTTAAAGATGATCTTATATTTTTTTTAATCAAGAAAAGGATTGAATGGTCATCACTGCACCTATACACATAAGCCTGGGTTCATGATCTTCAGTATTATAGATAATAATAAACACTGTAGTTAGAAATCAAACTTCTAACCTACTATCCCCAGCATTTTGAAGCAAAGAGTAGCTAAAGCATTTCACAGAGGCAGCTTTAAAGGATCCTTTAATGAAGCTTCTGCCTTGTCTCTGCAATGGTCTTGCCTGAGCAATTGTATTGGTTCCTTTGGGTGTTAAAGCTCTGAAAACCCATTACGGCTAGAACATTAGTTAAGCAGTCTCTACAGATGTGAAGTTGTGGCAGCTTTAATAAAGTGAACCTTCTGTGTCACAAAGGCTAAATCAAGATGATAATAGGAATGAAGCTATTTTGGTTAGATCATTCTTATGTCCTGCCTCCTCCATGACTTTGAAGGAAACACTTATGTTTTCTATCAGATTATCTTGTCTTTCTGTTGAGAAAGATGAATAATCTGTTGTGTTAGTGTTGTAAATGAGTTGCTTAATTGATTTTGTTGTGCTTCCAGAGGAAATTATTAAGGTTCATGGATCCTATACTTGACTAAATGCAGTTTTCTTTCCTGAGTTTCTTTCTGTAAATCCAACTCAGTGAATTTGTTATTAAAACAGACTTAGCCATAACAGATCAATTTGTTGAGCATCTTCATCAAGCATGGAAAGTCAAATATAGGTTAATTCTTTCTCCATGCTCTCTGCTTGAAAAACTAGCAGCTGCTTCTAGCTTGAAGCATACACTAAGTTTCCAAGAGCTTTCAGATGGTTATGCAAAAACTTTGAATTGTGGGAGGAATTTGAATGGAATGTATCAAAAAATTATTTAACCCAGGAAAATATACTGAACAGTATAGCGTGACTGTAGGGGGAAAAATCTGCTTGCATCTCCATTGGTGTTTGACCATTTCTGAGAGCAAAAATGGAATTATCAGTCATGATCTCTTTGAAACTCTTAACAATAAACAATATATTTAGGAACCTTTTCTAAGTAGGTATTATTCTCATTTTGAGAAAAACTAAAGGATTCTGAAAAGCTGTATATCTGAATAATTTTCTTTCTAATTCATCTTTCTTCTCTTTTAGAAGAGACAAGCAGTTCATTGGGCTGCTTTTTAACCTGTGGAAGTCAAGAAAAATGCTGCTTAATTTCAAAGAAATGTTTATTCTGTTTTGCTATTGTAAGCCTACTTTATATTGTGTACTTGGTATAATTACAATGTGGAAAAGGAAACTGGAAATTGGATTTTAAAAAATAGATTTCAAATTCCATTTATCTCTTTTTCTTTTCTCTCAGGTGGAAAGACATGACATGAATACCCTGAGTTTACCACTTAACATTCGCCGTGGAGGTTCTGATACTAACCTGAACTTTGATGTACCAGATGGTGTCCTAGAGTTTCACAAAGTCAAACTCAGTGCAGATAGCTTGAAACAGAAAATCCTCAAGGTTACAGAGCAAATCAAGGTTGAACAAACAGCTCGAGATGGAAACGTGGCTGAGTATTTGAAGCTGGTAAACAGTGCAGACAAGCAACAGGCTGGGCGCATTAAACAAGTCTTTGAGAAAAAGAACCAGAAATCTGCCCACTCCATTGCCCAGCTGCAGAAGAAATTGGAACAGTATCACAAAAAGCTCAAGGATATTGAACAAAATGGATCTTCCAAAACTCCCAAGGATACTTCCAAAGATAACTTGAAAGATATTCAACATGGAAAGTCTCGTACCACTGGGCATGGAACAGAGAGCAGCAAGTCAAGTGTGCCAGGTGTATCTTTGACACCACCTGTCTTTGTGTTCAGCAAGTCTAGAGAGTTTGCCAACCTGATCCGAAACAAATTTGGTAGCGCAGACAACATTGCTCATCTCAAAAATACCTTGGATGAATTTCGACCAGAAACAAGTTCTAGAACTTATGGGGGCAGTGCCACCATTGTTGCCAAACCGAAATATGTTAGTGATGATGAATGCTCAAGTGGGACCTCGGGATCAGCAGACAGTAATGGGAATACTTCCTTTAGTCCTGCTGTGGCATCGATGGACAGTCAAGGAAAGCTTTCCATGATTTTGGAGGAACTAAGGGAAATCAAGGAGACACAGTCCCAATTAGCTGATGATATTGAGAATTTAAAAACACAATTTAAAAGAGACTATGGCTTCATTTCTCAGATGTTACAAGAGGAAAGATATAGGTATATTTATTTAACTGTTCTCTTGGAATTACTTCTGAATGCTTATAGAAGCTATTTGGAAAGTGTGTGTGTGTGTTTGTATTTGTGAGAGATATTTCAGAAGCAAGAGGAAAAAAATAATTCCAATCAATATCTGGTACTGACACGTTCCGCTCCTTTCAGTGACTGAAAATACACAGAGAACGTTAATATATCCTACCAAATGATGTGGTGGTCCTTTGCTTTTTGTCAAAGCCTGGTCAGAAAACTTTCTCCTCTGTCACACTGTGAATTACGTGAATACTGCATATAGGAGTATTCACTGCCAATTGTTTGTAGCCAGTGGAAGGATTCTCGTCTATTGTGACTCAAAAAAGCTAATCAGTCTCTGGTATAGCAGAACTGACTTACAAGTTGATAAGTATACCCTTGACTCCTGAGTACCTTGTCCAAATACTTCTCACACACGTTACTATCTTGTGGATGCAATGTCACCTTGTACCCTGGTATAACACATAGCTGTGAGATGTAATTTTGAGTGCTCTAGCACAATTTCCTTTTGCATTTGTTACTTGGCAATTAATTACTTTATCATCTACTGTAAGAAGTAAGATGTGTTCGACAGAGGACTTGCAACTGCTGTAGCTATATCCCATTTGTCATATCACTTGTGACAGCCAATCCAAGTCTTTACTACACTAGTGGGTAAAAACTCAGTATGAAATGCAATAGATAATGTTTCCCTTGTTTATAGTTTTTTTAAATACAAGGAAAGGCTTGATATCACGTGGTAACACGGGAGGAAGGAACAATGCAAATGGCCTAGTGAACTCAGGACTTGGTTTCAGGAGAAGGCAGAGTGGCCTTTTCTGACAGCTCACTACCATTAAGATCTCAGGTCTCCTGCCACCCATTTCCACAGCAAGACAATTTTGCCTCCATCATTTTTTGTGCTGACTGCAGTGTTTGCCTGTTTGTGTGTTCAATCAAGTGACAAACTCACAACAATAATTTCTAGTTTGCTGATAGTTTAGTTGAACTGGTTTGCTGTGCAGAGGCTTGCCAGGACAGGCTGTACACAAATGGCAGGACCTTGCACTTGTGTTTGAGAGGGTACATATTTTTCCTGTCATTACTGATGAGCTGTTAACTGGCTCAAATTTACTTAAGAAACCTTATCTTCTTGTCTAAGTGAAGAGTGAAAAATGGAAAAATGTGAGTTGGAGACCCTTAGGCATGGTTTATAGTTCATATAATTTGCCAGTGATGTACAAGTATTTGCTTTTTAACACCGACTGCCAGCAAGAAACACTCAAAAAAGACTTTCAGCTTGCTGAATAAATACTTATGGAGAGTTTGCAAAATTTTTACTGATTTCTTTATGTGCTTTGTAATGCCAGTCAGATGAATTCATAGTATGCTGAGAAATTACCTTTTAAAGTGTGTCATTGTTTTCATGATTTAGTATTTCTTGAATAGAAGGCACTAAATATAGACCTCTTTTCCTAATAAGATACGAGAGATTGGAGGACCAGTTAAATGACCTCACTGATCTTCATCAACATGAGACAGCAAACTTGAAACAAGAGCTAGCCAGCATAGAGGAGAAAGTGGCATATCAGGCATACGAGCGATCACGAGATGTTCAGGTACTTTTTTCCTTATCATAGACTTCTAATATTTTGTAGAAATCATGTACCATGAACCACTTGCATCTTTTTATGTCTTTTTAGATAAGTAATCTGGGGAAAGATTTAAGCCTGTGTTTTGTCTGTTTTAAGGTGAAAAGCCAGCATATTAAATCAATGTTAATCTTCTTTTGTTTCACTGGATTCAGAATTTTTTCTGCTGGAATTGATGATACAGTCCAGGCAGACTTGTGATTGAAAAATGGCCTGTTTTAATTTCATGCACCGGAGGAGGAAGGAATTGAATCTCCTTGTATTGTGTAAAATACCGCCTTTGACAATGTCCTGACACAAACTTCTTGTTCAGACTTTCTCCAATAAGCAAGTCTCATCACTGGCAAGGTTTATTATAAATTGAGCTCCAGATAAAAAGTAAGAGAGCTAATTGATAAATAGACTTGTAGATTTGCCAGTTATAATTTAAGAGTTTTAAGCCATGGTCACAACAACCCCTGTAATTAAAACTGCAGTGTGTGTTCCCCTTAGTAATCAGTTGTAGTTATGTCTGGCGTCAATAAAAACCAGTAATAATGTGTACAGGTTTGACCTGACAACATGTAGTTACATACTTGATTATTTATATACAATATAAGCACTTATATAATGCATAATATTTCTACTTAAAATCTGAGCAAGTGGTGAAAAATGGTGAAAACATTGCTATGCCTTGCCTGTTCATGACAAATGAGGAATGCTCAAAGACTGTTTTCATGTTGGTTCTGATGGTAAAAGAACTCAAAACATTTCCTGTATACCCCTGTGCTCACATTTCTAAACACAGAGAGTGCGGGCAGCAGGATGATCACAGTTTCCTAACTGGTGGGAGAGTTCGGAAGCTCCTGGGAACAGAATGGGAAGGCAATGGTACTCAAGCTAAGTGCATCATAGATTTCTTTGCAGGTTTAAAGAGAGGTTTCTCACCGATTTAGAGAAAAGAGGACTCCTTTCTGTGAAGGCTTCTTGAGGGTGTAAAAACATGAGATCTGAGCTGTCCTGCTGAAGGGCTGTGAAATACTGGCTCCCTCATTAGCGGAATCCTGGAGGGGCAACTGAGACTTTTAAAACTAATTGAAGTGCTACATTGATACAACTTTGTTTCTTTTATTTCTAAGCTTGGCCTGTTCAAACCTGTCTCTTTGGAGATTTGGCAAATAAGCTAAATAGAGTTCAAGCATTTAAGCTTTGGATGTTTTGAGTAACAACTTTGTTGCTAAAGGATGTACAGATCGTTTCTAAAGATATGCTCAGCCTGTCAGCGCAGAGCTGCAGGTATCAGACTTTTGCAGGTGGGCTTTCTCTAAAGCTGCACAAGATAATTGGAGAATATCTTACAGTCAGAGTGGAAGAAGGACCAGGAAAGTTCTTTAGTGTATAGTAGAGAACATTCATGAACCATAAGGGACTTTGTGCCACACGTTAAGAACTGTCTTTTGATATATATACTTTTTTATATATATATATAACTAATTCCTAGAATAGTGAAAGGAAGCAGTCCTGCATAAGGTGCTGTGACATGTGCTCTGCAGTGACCTCAGTGCCTGGCCAGTCACATGGTAAGGCAGTTCAACTTGCTGAAACAACAGAGAACTAACTCAGCAAGAGAAAACTGATAACTCTGTGTGTTTATACACAGAAGTTTGGGTTGAAACAGCTTACTGTGTGATCAGGTGAATACCCCTGCCAGTGCAAGGAAAATGTTTGGAGTTTGAGAGCAGGGAAGGAAGTGGGGATACTGAAGCATCAGTTTTCCCTTTAACACAGGGGTAAAAGATTATGTCAAATTGATCAATCTCATTGCATTATAGTCTTGCACCATGTTACATAGTGGTGCCCAAATCCCAACTCCAGCAAAAAGTGGCATTTTGGCAATAAGTGAAACAGTCAGAAATTTCTCTGTTTCTCTTTGGGAGAGCTTATGCATGGGGTTAGTGTCTTAGAAAGCATTTTACTCAAAGACCACTTTTAGTCCATCCTCAAGCAGAAGAGAAAGGTCTGCTCTCTTTAGAACAAATTGTGAAGAGGAATAGATCATATGAAAGAGAATCCCATAAAGCACCACCATAGGTTTTTCCACTGTCTCCACTGCCCACATGGGGCATGGGTTGTTGAGCCTTCACACTGATAGAGAGAGAGGGGCAAATCTTATAGAGGATTCGAGCCCAACATTGTATGATGGGTGGCTTTCAGAGAAAAAATAATGTAGACCGTAGGGGTGGTGTAACCAAGTGCTACATGGTGCAAAGTAGATTTAATTAGACAGCAAGTCCACCCTAATGTTTTCTATAGCATATACAAAAGAAACTAATTTTGTTGCTGTTTTAACGCAGTGACAGTTGCTAGGGCAACAGCTTTCCCAGTACTCCATCTCATCAGTATATACAGCAAACATCTGTCATGAACTTTAGTTATGATGCTTTTTCTCAAGCGTGAAAAAAGTAAAAACTACATTTTGGACAGACTTGATTATGCCTGAGCAGGCAATGATACATTCACGCAGATATACATGTGCATTTAAAAAAAAAAGTTGTCTCATTGAAATTTTAGCAGTCTGTAATAAATTACACATCTAATCTAGCTGATGGATGGCTCTTCAGCTAAAACATGAAGAAGTGTTGAATGGAAATACAGCTGCCCTAATTCTTGTTTTCTGTCTCCAGGAAGCCTTGGAATCATGCCAGACCCGCGTTTCCAAACTGGAGCTCCATCAGCAGGAACAGCAAGCACAGCAGTCTGAAACAGTTAATGCCAAAGTGCTCCTGGGGAAATGTATAAATGTTATCCTGGCCTTCATGACTGTCATCTTAGTGTGTGTTTCTACTATTGCAAAGTTCATTGCTCCTATGATGAAGAGCCGTTTTCATATCATCTGCACTTTTTTCGCAGTGACACTACTGGCAATATTTTGTAAAAACTGGGATCATATCATTTGTGCCATAGAAAGGATGATTATACCAAGATGAAGCTGTTGGACTGGCTGATTTCTTCTTTTTCTTTTTTTTCTCTTTTTTCCCCCCCTTTTTTTCCTTCCCTGTTTTTTAAGCACTGTGTGCATACAAATTCTGGTGTAAATGCATAAAAGCATACTTGTTGGCAGTCAGTTGCCTGTTCAATCTGATTTTGTCTAACTGGCTATGTCTGTGATGAACTGCTCACTTAAGTCAGTCTTCTGCCTTAATCCAAAAGGTTTTCCGCTCCACAAACCCACAGCCACAGAAGATGGTATGATGGTCTGGGAGGGATCCCAGCAACTGCAAGTGTCAGCTGTGCTTTTTACTAGACTAGAATGTAAAGAGTGTGACAGAAGGGAGTACCATAATGTGTATCAGGCCTATTAGACTGATAAGTTAATTTTCTCTCTTAATCCAACTAGAGTAATAAGCCAAATTATGCGGTCATATGTATTAATAGTTCTTGATTCAAAATTAATGGGTATCTGTATATGGGGTTTCTAGTTTTTAGAACCAACAAAACTTGATGCTTCTGCGAGTAACTTTTTGCACAGAGTTTATTGTTTGTAAATGAGACCAGTGATGACTATTGACCACAATTAGCAGTTGTTCTGTTCCAGCACTGTTCCTTATCACATTCAGAAAACATATACATGTGGCATAAGACTGCCAAAGATGAACTGAATTGAGATAAGATCCCCAGACCACTTTGCAAAGGAGTGAAGAAGCAATTAACTGGTGGTTGTCATCCAGACTAAAGCACTCACTTCAAGCCCTGTAACCTGCAAGGGGAAAGAAGTACACAGAAGGGCATCACTGAGGTTAGCCTTTGTTAGCACTGAATTGTTGGAGGGTTCTAACTGAATGCAAAGCGTATAGGTGGTGGGACTTGGGGTACAGTGGATTTCTTTCTTGTGTCAGATAAAGGAATGTGGCAGAAACCTGAAGAAACAGCTTCTTAGGGGAGCAGGGAGTTAAACTTCTGTAAATATACAAACTGAAGACTCTCTTGACAAACATTCCTGAAAATAATACATAAATAAAAATACATGCAGTACTACTACTAGGAGACAGGGTTGGTTTGCTTTCTCACTGGAATTTATTTTGTTTGATTTAAGAACTGCAAAAAAAATTTCCCTGAAACCTGCTTGGCTTTCAGCCATGATGTAAAACAAGATCTTTATTACAAACAAACAAACAAACAAAACCCACCACAAAACAAACCACCACAACCAGAATTCTTCTCCCATCTCCACTAAATGAAAAGATAGTGTCTCCAGGTATTTGATGTTCAGTGTTACTAACTGTGAAAATAATGGCCATGACAGATTTTCTTTTCAGTTGCAGTATTTTCAGTGCTTTCATTACAGGAGTAAGGGAAAGGATTGCTTGATATGTGTATTTGTTTTTAATCAAGTGCAGTACTTGGTGTAGAAGTTGTGAAGACCTTATTCTGAGGAAAGGGAGGGGGGGAGGGAAAGGCAGGGGAAGAACTTCGATATTTTACCATGATTGGATTAACAATGAATAGTTATATTTTGTGGCTTCAGGGACTGAGGAAAGGCCATAATTAACTTTATAAATAATGTTATGACTCAGCGCTTAGAAAATTCAATTAAAACACTTAAAAGATCTTTAAAGAATTCTTTATATGTGCTACATCTTTGAACAGAGAATTCAGGAAGAACTGTGCTGGTTTGCAGGCACCGGAACAGGATCGGATCAGGCACACCCATGTTATCCTAACCCAGCCCTACGCCATCTCCAGAGGGCAGTGGAGTGGAAAGCAAAGTATTTCTCCTGCTGAGAGAAATACAGCTTTTAAAAGCCCAAACTTGCCAATTGTTTAATCTCTGATTGTGTCCAGAAGAATTTTTATATAGATACATTATTCTTTTCATTAATTTTGTTTTCTCTTTACCCTTGTATTCCTGGTATCCTCCAAAGAAGGAAAGAGGTATTGTGTTATGTAGAAAGCTTTTCTATCTTAATTGCTATGTGTGCTTCTGCTGCTGTTCAGTTCAGGGAGACCTTTCTTCCCATGTCTCTTAATCAATTTTGGCACTATGTTGTGTGCATTGCAACAGCCATTCAGCCCCACCTTCCAGGTATCTGTGCTTGGCCTCCTTGTACAGCCAGCTGATGGACTGAGGGCATTGCTTCCACTGATGCAACTCATAAACTTATCTTCACAGGAAAGTCCCTTCTACAGTGTTAGAAAGATTTAAAAAGAAGCAGATTTTTCTGACCTTTATATTACAAAAAGGGGTTTTCCTTGGTGGGTTTTTATGCCTTTTTGCTGTGTCCTCAGATTGTCTCGGTATTTTCTATGGTTTTTTTACAGTTTGGTCCTATCTTCCTTTTGAAAAGGCATTTTTTCCCCATTTTTCCCTATTTCTTTAGCTAATGAATGTGCCTCTATTTGGAGCCCTTTCCCTTTTCAAGTCTTTTTCTAAATTCCACCACCCATTCTACTAATCAGCCCTATGATTTTCCCCCTCCCTCCTTTCCCTAGACACAAGATCATACATCCATTACCAAAACCAAACAAACAAGAGTCCTGGTTCTGATCTTAAGAATGCTGTGACTCTTCATGGTGTTTTCTTGCCATCTTAATTAAAATCTCCATTCTTCTATTCAAAACCTTCTATTTTGGCCTCTTGAGAAAAGTTTGTTTAGCATTTTGTTAAATGGGCTCAGAAGGTTAGAGGTACAAGAAAGGAATGCCTTGTGTTAATAATGTTTACATGAGAAAAACTCCTTTGCCTGTTGCATCATTATATGTTTAAAGAGATAATCCTCCCAGTGCTAGTTTATGCAGTTAAAAATGTTACATCAGGTAGTCTGAAGGTCAGGCAGAATTTTTCTTATAACAAGGGAAGCTGGTGTTGTACAACCTGGGAGCATGAAGGCTTCTGCTCCAAGGGCATCCTATTACAATTCTGGAAGGTGACCTCAGTGCAAAGTGAGGGTAGAATGTAAAATTGATGGCTCTATGAAAGATTGGTCACTATCTTGATAGAATCTGACTGCGTCCAAATTGGAAACAGGAAGGTCTTGCATTTCCATATTAACATTACGTCAGGCAGAGGACACAGAAAAAGATAAAAAGGCTGCATAATATTAGTTATGCAAATTAAAACAACCCTAATTGGTGAATGGGCACATCACTTCTCTAGGTTATTTTCCCTGCTGGATTTAAATTGCTGAAGGATGTGGCATGCATCAACTATATAATAAGAAAAAGAAAATGAAGGGCAAAAGCTTGCTTTTGAGTGAAACTGCTATGGTTTTGCACAGCGTAAGGCTGCAGTGCCAGGAGCTTTGGCAAGTGGAAGGCCACCTAAAGGGTAGGGTGGTCTCCCCTTCTGCCGTCACCCCTCCATTTCCTGCCTTGTGGTAACACTGGTGTGTGCTGAAGTCTTCCATATGCCATGTTAGCTCACTAGACTGGAAGAAAAACCTGGTGTAAGAGGTGGATTGTTCTCCACATCAAGACACCTAAAAGGCTGGTACAAAGGTCTCACGAGTACGAAGCAAGGACGAAAATGGAGACAAGCCTTTTTCTTTCTTACTGCCCCTAAAACTGGGCAACTTCAGTGTAGAAAAGTCCTTCCTAGCTTTTTCCGACAGGGAATAAAGAGCACCAGGATGTGGTGGGACAGGCTAGCCAGCTGTGTCTGTACCCAGGATCAAGAGCAGGCTCGTGCCTGTGCCATTAGCTTCGGTATTGGCATCACTTCCCCCCTTTAGGCCAGGATTATGTGAGTGTACATACCTGGCCTGCAGTCAGAGCTCTGCTTCCTGGGAAAGTATGTCTAGGCCAGCCCAAAGAATTGCAAGACCTCAATGAGCACGCTGTTCAGCTTCTCAATCAATTAACCTTGTTCTGTCAGGATACCATTTGTTTTTATGTTCTCATAAAACACATTAGACATTCATAGGGTACTCCTAACACCTACTCATCATGAGCCTCTAAAACACTCCCACTCAGCAAAAAGTTGCCAGACAGTGTCTTTTCTGCTTGGTGCTGCCTGGTAGTCAATTATTTCACTTCACTTTGACAGCAGTTCTCTGGTGGAAAAAGCCCTTCAGTTAGTTGCTAATACCTGTTCTATAGGCTTTTGGCAGCGTTTTGTTCAGAGGGTCCTGGAGATTTAGTTTCTTACAAAAGTTAGCACAATTTTCCTGATTTCTCCCATTTCAGCATTCAGCATTAAATGAGGTTTTCTCTAAGACTTGTCAAATGGATCCATCTGCTAGCTTTAACTATAACTCTGTTATTGTTGAATGTCCAATTAGTGATTGGCAGGACTGAATGAGACCCAGTTTAAATTCCTTCTCCTTTCTGCTTTACATTATATGAATTCATGCAACTTCTCATTTTATTGCACTCCTGTGATATCTGCTTCTTCTGAATTCTGAGAGGCACTATAAAATCTCACTGCATTTTAATTTAATATCAAAATGCTTGTGTTATGCAGTGCCTCTGCTGCAGGACCATCACATATAGATCCGCTATCTGCACTCCCTGAAGGATATTTAAAAGCCAATGGTTTTCTTTGAACAAATCATAACTGTTTATCTAGGGAATAGAAATTCAATAGGTGAATACAATTTGCTGTAGGAAAGATACATGATCCACTGACGAGAAGTTGAAGCTAGACAAATCCACTGTAACCATAAGCTTCAGTTTTGTAATCATAAGCTAATTATTAGCTACTGAATAACAATAAACAAGGACTCCAACACTTGAAGTTGAATGTGGCTGTTCAAAAAGGAACCAATTCAGGCTTATATTTGACACAATGTTAACTGTATAATCACAGGTAGTGCTTTTTGGAATCAAAATCAATGAACAAGAAATTTGGGGGGCAGGAGTGAGAAAACACAGAACCTTGTGGTTCATTTATGTGATATGAAAACCTATTTTTTTTTAATTCGCTTTTATTTTTTGTTTTGGGAAACCAAGTCCCTTTCCAATGTGATAAAGACATTTTACTTCCAGATTCAATGGTACAACAGAAGGTAAACACAGATTAATGTAATTAAACACTTTAATTTAGATAACAGAATTTAATCACTTTAGGAAGTCCATCTAGGACTAGCAATCAGGCAAATTTATTCTCCTCTTTTTTTAATCAAGCAAATATTTATCTGCTTTCTTCATTTACCCTCATGCCAGAACATGGCGTTTAATTAATTATATTGCTTCCCTTTAAAGTACAAGAGATTACAAAGGGCTTGTTTTCAGATAAAGTTGGAATGGCCTCTCTGATCCTAAGTAGAATCCTGCACAAAGAATCAGACAATTTTACATTACAACAGTGAATGACTAAGAAAAGCTTCATTTTAGTCAGTGGAATTGCTTATTTTCCCTGAAAAAGCCAACTGAGATGATGCTGTATATAAAGACTGCATGAGGCCTAGTCAAACTGTCTTGTTTGATTTGCTGTATGTTTAGCATATTAAGTTGTACTGTTGTTGGCAAGTTTTGCACAGAGCCACCTTTCCTTTTTACCCAGGGAACCTGGGTCTGGTAGTATCAAGGTGTACCAAAAATTTTGAGCTTTTATTGACTAAAGTTAATTGTCTCAGTGTATAACCTGCAGTGTTTCTCATATTATTTCCTTTTTGTGCAGCACTGTGGAAAGATGCACCTACAAAAACATAATTTTTGTATATTTGGTTGTGTAGTCATGACGGCTTCTAAGGTGCCATTAACATTTTTAAAAATAAAAATATTTACATTTATTTGATGATGAATATTGTTTCTTAAACTTACTGTCTGATCACTCAAACTCCTATCAGTTTTTCTTTCTCAGTAACAAATTATTCAATTGACAGTGACAAAGCTAATCCATTGAGCACAAGACCCATCTTTAAAATACTGATGAAACTGAGAATTTTGCTCTGCTGCAGTTTTGACCAAAAACTGCTAATTTGAGTTTCGTTTACAGCTGTGACATGGCAAAACTGCAAACATCAAGTTAGATATCATCATTGCTCTTCTCCAGAACTTGTGTGAACACACTAGGCAAACGTCATGCTATTGTGCCAAGGAGTTGGACTCACTTTGGATTAATTTGGTTTTTTTCAAACTGAATTAGAAACCTAAGATGTGTTTTTATCTTATTGTCGGAAATCTTGGTCACATGTGCCAAAAATGCAACTTAACATAGCTGAGATTAGCAAAACATTTGCATTTATTTTTCATAAAGCAGGGATCTTGTCCCTGACAACTAAGAGCTTTTTGCCCATTTCTAGCATGGGCTGAATAATCCCTGCTAATACTGGCAAACCAGATATAAAAAATACACCTCACTTATCGTCAGTTCTCTGAGTTGTTCAAAACTTTGGCTTTGGAGAGTGCATAACACACCCTGGTAAGTATTTTAGCACCCAAAAATAGAAAGGCAGAGAGTAAAATACAACAATGCTGTTTAACTTAGCACAGAAAGAGAAGTGTCATTTGTTGCCAAGAAGTGGTCACTGTGCAGTGTTAGCAGTCACTGGATGAGACAAATGAACCTTACCAGCAGTGCACTCTGAAAATACTCTGTGTTGGTTCCACAAATAACTCCAATAACCAGAGCTGTGCCTGAAACCAGCTGAAAGCACCCAAGACTTTGTCTGCTAGAAGGCTGCGGCTTGTTTTGCAACACCCAAAACTGTTTGAACTAGCTGGTTCAGGCACTGCAATTTATAAACTTAGTGATAAATGCTTCCTGAATGCATGTGTGCCTATTTCTCTACTTGTGCTGCTGTGGAAGGTACAGCAGTCAAACGTCAGGTTCTGCCTCCCATGGCAACTAGCACTGCATTGAAGTAATTGAAAGGAGAAATTTCCACGTGGTATCCTCCTCAATTCCCGTTTGGACTACGGACTTAGGTGACAACTCATTAGTTTTTTGAGGTTGCCTAGTGGATCAATGCTATGTCACCTTTTATGTGCAGCCTACCAGATTCAGACAGAAGTAAAGCAGAGAGGCTATACTACTGGAGAGGCTGGTATCCAGTCATTAATGGCTTTCCACAAGGCACCATCCTTGGCCTAGTTCTCTTTAACATCTTTCTTAACAACTTGGGTGGAGGACTGGAAGGGATACTAAGTAAGTTTGCTGATGACACTAAACTGGGAGAAGCTGTTCACCCCCTCGAGGGCAGAGAGACCTCGCAAATTAGAGGACTGGGCAATCATCAACCACATAGAGTTCAACAAGGGGAAGAGGCAGATTCTGCCCTTGGGACAGGGCAACCCTGGTTGTGTGTATAGATGGGGAATGAGAGGCTGGAGAGCAGCACTGTGGAAAGGGTCCCAGGGGTCCTGGTTGATGGTGACTTGAATATGAGTCAGCAGTGCCCTGGTGGCCAGGAGGGCCAACTGTGTCCTGTATCCTGTCAAGCACAGCATCACTAGCTGGTCCAGGGAGGTTATTGTCCTGCTCTCTACACTGCTGCAGCATCACACATTGAACACTGTGTGCAGTTTTGGGCACCACAGTATAAAAAAGACATTCATCTATTAGAGTGTGTCAGAGGAGGGCCATGAGGATGGTGAGGGGTCTGGAGGGGAAGCTTTATGAGAATTGGCTGAGGTCCCTTGGTTCGCTCAGCTTAGAAAAGAAGTCACTGAGGTAAGTCTTCAAAATTCACAGGAGGGGAAATGCAGGGGCAAGTAAGTGAAGCTGAGTAAGGGGAGGTTAAGTTAGATATAAGGAAAAGGTTTTTCACCCAGAGGGTGGTTGAACCCTGGAACAGGCATTCCTGGAAAGTGGTCACAGCACCAGACATGACAGAGTTCAAGTGTTCAGACAATGCTCTCAGGCACATGGTGTGATTCTTGGGGTATCCTGCGCACAGTCAGGAACTAGACTTCATAATCCTGATGGGTTCCTTCCTATTCAGTGTATTCTATGATTCTATGATACCCTTTGTTAGAACAAGCTTGAAGCTGGCCAATGCTGAACTGCTGAAAGAAGCACCAATACACTTTTGGTGTAAACTTTAGGAATTGAGCCTGCATTTGATGTAGTCATGATCCCTTCAGCTGGTAGTGTGTGGTTCTACCCATCTCTGTGTGTGTGTTTAAATTTGGAAAAACTCTTTAGTTGGTGTGGCTAGAATGGAATCCATCTAACGGAAATGAAAGCACAGTCAGGACTGAAGCCTGCAATATATGAGAGCAATATATATAAATGTGAAATATTATTGTAGCCCAATAAATTGTCTATATGTTTTGCTGTTGAATACCATTTTAATGAGTTGGTACTGGTCAGGGAAACATCCTTTCCCCCGCCTTAGTCACAGACCCATGATGAGAAAGGAAAGACGAGAAGATCAGCACAAGATACTACGTACATACTGAACAGAAAAGCAGAGAACACAATGCCTGTGTGGTCAGCAGTCCCACACAACATATTTGTCTGAGTCATAGCTTCATAAACTGCATTACACTTTTGTATCTACTGGTGTCCTCAGTGCTAAAAATTGCATTCTGGCCCTACTGAGCTTAACACTAAAAAGCTCTCTGAGTTTAACCGGAGAAGACTCTTACCACAGCACTGTGGCACTTAAAAGCAATTCCATGTTTTGATTTTGTAATGCCAAAAATATGAATTTTCTCAGGCAATTTACACATGACA
Organism: Grallaria varia; assembly: GCA_013396735.1. Classification (NCBI taxonomy): domain Eukaryota; kingdom Metazoa; phylum Chordata; class Aves; order Passeriformes; family Formicariidae; genus Grallaria; species Grallaria varia. Next base: position 5,182 of record VWZG01010454.1, on the reverse strand, counting down.
ATGTATGCTTTTAGCTCTCTACCACAAATAGCGCACTACTTATTCACAGACAACTCTGCCACAATTGTATGGGACAATAAAACTATTTGGATGCTTTCAGGCTGTGCTGACTCAGATGCTGAACAGAGCTTGTACTCCCAACACTAATTCCCCAGTTAGCCTCTGTCTTCCAGGCTGGATTCAGGTCAAGGTGACATAGACTAAGCATGGATTAAACTATAGGTACAACCACAGCATGTGTTCATAACAACAAAACCTGCTCTAAAGATATGCCACTGGTCTACAGGAGCTTGAGGATCTATCTAATCTATTTTCATCTTACTCAACTGAGGCAGCAAGGAAGTCTAAATGAGCTTCCAAACTCAAGACTTTTTCTGACCATGCTTACACAGTATCTTTTTCCAAAGAGTGTAGCTACAAAATACCTTGAAATATTTTCCTGGGCTTCTCTATATACTTTACAGCTCTTTATATATTACTTTTCTTTGTGTGAGGATGAACCTTGCTGCTTTCTGAAATCTGGTTGATCTACCCAGAAGTAATATACTATGACGTTTAAAGAGACATAAATAATCTCTAGTACTGTTGATCAAAATCTGTGACGTCTCTAAACGAAATCTCTTTATTTTCACTTGAGCCACAATGAATTTAAAGTATCCCTTGAAGAGACTTGACTGTTTTTTAAAAAATAAATTACTGAGATCTGTAGCTGCATAAATTTCTGTTTTTAGAAAAAAAGCCTGTGTGTAGTGGAAGATGTTTCAAAAAGGGAAAACTATCATTGTTGGAATAATCCACTGTCATATAATGGTATTTTACCTGTTTGCTTTAGTTACTGACTTGATTAGAAAAGAAAGCAAACAAACCAACCCAAATATGCAGTTCCTCTCTGTCCTCAACAGGATGGCTTCATATTTACTTCTGTCTCATTATTTCCCCATATTTGTCTTGTAATAGCTATAGTCCTTATTTTGTAGCTGTTTCTCCCTCTTGCTATCCAGGTTCATTTCTTGATGGACCCTCTTCTCTCTCTGCTGTGTCGATAAGCCCCACTTCTATTCCTACAAACCCTGATTTCCATTCCTCCTTCACTCAGCCATTTCCTCCTTGTGCCCTTGGAAGTCCATCTGGACTCTTGCTTTTTCTCTCTCTTTCCTTGTGCTCCACAAGATTCCCAGGTCAAGCCCAATTGAGTCACTACAGCAGCTCTCCTTTTAAAGCAAGCAGAAGTAGGGGCAGGTTTTCAGCACCGTGTCTTACACTGCTGTGAGACATGGAGAGAGATGGTCCCTGTGGCAAAGAGGACCATCATTACCACCTATCCTTCAAGAACACCAGCTATCAGGTGAGTAACGAGGATTACCTGACTCAGGGGGTCTTGGAAGAAACCGAGTATCCTTTTCTGAATAGTGTAAAAAAACATGGAAGCCAAAAAAAAAGTAACACAATTTCGACTATCCTGAGTCATCATCTTAGAAAAAGTTTCCACGTTGGAAATATTTACACAATAATTATTCCATATATTAGCTGGCAAGAGACACCCAACACTGTCTGTTTATTTTAAATGCCTAAATAATTTCAGATTTTGTAATTTTTTTGTGATGTCCCCTGCAGAGCTCACTCTGAGTGACCTAGATTCTTGGTGTCATGTTTCTCATGTAAATTAATTGTTCTCCACTAGACTATAGGTATATAATCCTGATATGAGCAGACACCAATAGAACCAAAGAATGTGAGCAATGCTACCATTCCTGTTAATGCAACTGTACAAGCAAAAAGACTCCCCTTTCATAAAAATCCGTTTTGAATAAAAAATAAACTGCAATTCATTGTAGTGTTGGTAGTGCTATTTACTACACTACAGGTGTACATTGGCATAGATGGAATACGGTTGTTATTTCCCCTCCAGCATTGCAACAAGCGCAACATGCAGGTAAAACGGCACAGCAGCATCAGTGTGCAGTCAGGCCGACAGCGAAGCTCCTGCCACTGCAGCTGNTGCCACTGCAGCTGGGAAGTGCCTGCGGTGTGCGTTAGACACCTTTTGGGCAGCGCTCGCAGCCACCCCTGGGAGAGCTGTCTGCAGTCATCTCAGCTGCGGCCGAACGTCACACTGGGCTTCCCTCCACGCTTCTTCCATGGCGACGCGTGTTGTGCCATCAGCAATACCCACCTTCTAATATACTAATTCAGACCAATTTTAATTTCAGTCAGGTTTTAGAGGGAATCGCGGATTTACCAGCAGAGCGCGTTTACACCACCCCAGCCGCTCGCAGCAGCCGCGCCCTCCCGGGCCGCACAGCCCCGCGCGCAGGCGCGCTCCCGCCGTGAGGGCGGCCCGCCATGGCCAGCCCAGCCCGCCAGTCTCCCCGGCAACGCTCCCAGGGTGCTCCGCGGCTGGCGCAGGGCTGTGGCGCGGCGGCGGTGAGAGGCGCCATATTTAAATCGCTGGGGCGGGCTTGTGGTGGGGTTGGGGTGTGAGGTGGGGGTGTGTGGGTTGTTTTATGGACAGGGCACCGCAGTGTGAGGGGCCAGCTTGGGGACGAGGGGTCCGGCTGTGGGCGTGGGGCCGGGCTGTGCGAGTGGGGCCCGGCTGTGCGAGTGGGGCCCGGCACTGAAGGGGCGCCGGGCTGACCGAGGCCTTTCTGCCTGCGTGGGGCTTCAGGTCGCGGCGGACGAGCCGGGGGAGGACCTTGGGCCTGGGATGCGGCGTCACGCCCTGCCCAGGCCGCTGGTCGCAGCGCAGAGATCGCAGCTCGACCCAGAACACCCTCGCCCGTGCCTGGTGCTCCGCCTGCGGGGAGCGGCCTGCCGCGGCCTCTGTGCGCTGGCTGCTGGGTTCGGGAGCGGCACAGTTCAGATCCCGCTCGCTGCCAGGCTTTCCAGTCCTGACGCTTGCCTGCTTTCGTTTCCACCAGCGATCCTCAGCCTCGGGCAGTTTGAGGACAATGATGTTTTTTCCTGATGTGTGGCACCCGTGTTAGGGGTGTTCCTCTGGCCGAGCTCCTATGTCCATGGGTCAGGGAAATTAACAGTAAAAAGGTCATGGTGATTTAAGCGACTCTCATGGCCTCTCCCACGATATTAATCCACATACCGTAGGGTGTATGTAATCATGCCTCTGCCTACTGGAGGTGTAGTATACATATACTAACGTGAAATCTATGCCCTGCCTGAATATCTCGATTTTTAAGTCAGCATGAAAAGGAAATACAGAGTAGGACTGTATAACTATTTACAAAAAGCAGCCATCTATATGCCCGAGGAGGACTTTGACTGAGATAAGAGTGAGTAAAAGTTTCTCCTGTGTATTTGAAGGTTTCTCTTAATGAAAAACAGTGAAACACACACACAGCATGTAAAGACTGGCTGCTCTTGAGTACAACTAGTTTTACCAGCTGTAATTCATGTACAAAATTTTACTTTGATCGGTACCTGCTGTCAGTTTGACTTGCTAGATGTGTGGCCAAAGCACAAATTTTAACCCTGAGTTAAGAGACAACCTTGTTCATTGTTTTTCACCTGATAAGTAACCTATCTGTAGTATAAGACAGAAATTGAGAGAGTGGTACCATGTGCCATGTATAGGAATGGACACTGAAATAATGTATGGTTAATTGTTAAAATTCATACCTTGGTCAGTGTTGTGGAGAGAGTGATAGTAGTTTGCATGGGATTGATGTTTTCTGTAATGTGGAAGTCATACAGATGTTCTCCAAAATTTCTTCATTTAGGTGTGCAAAGGTGTTAAATATTTATTTTCACTGGATTATCTACAGTAATATCTGAGCAATGTCTAGGTTATGGCACTTTCTATCATAAAGGTTTTCATGTTTCTCATTTATGTTTCTGCATATATATATCTTTTTTAAGGTAATTGCTTTGGCTATTGGAAGTTACTGAGGATGAATCAGTAGAATATGGACTGTTAAAGTAATAAGAGGTATGCTGTCACATTTCTCAAATTATATGTAATTTTGGGCTGGATTTTTTTCTACACAATGTTCATGGGAAGTCTGATCTGTTATGACTGTGTTGCATAGTTGCTTAAGGTAGAATTTTTTGCACTTAACTTTGAATGTCTAAAATCTGGCTATCTAGTCTAAGGCTGCGATTCTGTGAACATTGAGCTCATGGTATGAGAGCTCTCTGCTCCTAAGAGGAGAAAGGCTTGTTCCTCCTCCTGTCTGTTGACGTGGTTCTTTGTTCCTTTCCCCTAGCCAGTACCAGCTGCCTGCTTTCACTGGTGATGTAGCTTGGTGGATTTTTCCATGCACTAGCGTGACACGCTGGCCTCACAGAAAAACTATTGAGTGTTGTCTGCTTCTTCAAGTGTGTTGGCTTCTTGAGTTAAAACAGTTCATGGAAGGGTCTGATGAATGACGAATGTAAGAATGGGGATAAAGAAATGAGGAGTGGAATCTCCTATGCCCAGTGACAGTGAGCTCTGGTGTTAGATTATGTTTTTTCATTAGTTTGTTACCTAGTCTTTGCTGTAGACTCTTGAGCAGGGATGAGAAGGGGCTGGTGTTTGAAGTTGCTTTCTGAGGCTGTGCTTTCTTTGAGTGTCTCACTCTTTTAGGCAAATAGTTTATTGTTTCACAAGACCTTGGGTGATTCAATTAGAAAAAAAGAATGAGCATATAAAAAGATCTGGAGTTCTGATAAAAGCAGGCAGAGGAATTAGGCCATACATTGTGTGAAACAGCTCTTTGACTTTCACAGCTTTTACTGAGACTTTTACTGCTTGAACAAAACACAGCACAGGGCTAATACTATTATTTTTTTCTTCAATAGTTGCAAAATTATATTCATTGTATCATCTAACTGTAGAAAAGTCTTCAAACGTGATAAATTTTTTTAGTGTGACTGTGAAGGGAGAGCTGTGAGTGAGATATGTATGGCACTCAGGTGAATTACCCATACATGCTGCAGTCATGTCATATAGTTATGCGAGGTAAGTGAGAAGGAAATGTTATAAACAAAATATAATAAAAAAGTAATATAAAGAAATAAAATTATATTGATATATTTTTCTCTAAATGCGAGTGTTCTCACTGTTTTAAGGGCTTGTAGCAGACGAAAGGTTAAAATAAAAAAGCTGAAAAATCTTGTAAAACAAGAAAAGTCCTTTCATGATGTCTAGATATAAAGAGGAGAGTAAACTGAAACAATTTAAAAT
>VWZG01010450.1:194204-232337 GCA_013396735.1 Grallaria varia | reverse complement strand
CATCCCGCCCCTCCCTGCCCTCCCCTCCCGGGGGCGGGGCCGCAGCCGGCGCGTGGCTCTCCGTGACGTCACCGTGACGTCACCGCGCCTCCGCACCCCGCGTCCCCCTGTCCTGTCCCCGCGCGTGTCCGCGGGACCTGCCGGTCCCACGCGCCCCGCACTGAGAAGTGCTTCCTGCTCCGCATCTCGCGCCGCATCCCTCATCCCGCGCCTCGCTCCGTATCTCGCATCCCGCTCCGCATCCCCGGGAGGTGCCCACGGTGCCCACGCGTGCCCCCGGCCCGGCCGCGATCCCCGCGGGGTGTTAGAGGGGCGGCTCTTACCTTCCCGCCGACCTCGCTGCTCTGCTGCCCACCCCGGCACGGGTTGTCGGAGAGCAGTTCCAAGGGGTTGGGTAACCGCGTGTTGGGCGACCGGGAAAGGAAAATTAAGTTTTAGATGGCTCGGGAAAAAGTCGGGCGTTGCTGAGAGGTGTCGTTTATCCCGTCATCTAGCGTGGGGATCGCACCCGCTGCACCCGGAGCCTGTGAACACCCCAGGGTTTAACCTAAAGCTTTCTAGGGCTGCTCAAAGAGAGCAGCTGGTTCCCAGCGCTCCCCTGTCCTGGGGCTTCTGCATCCCAGTGCCCCAGTGCCCCTGCATCCCAAGGCTCCTGAATCCCAGTGCCCCAGTGTCCCCATGTCCCAGGCCTCCTGCATCCCAGTGCCCCAGTGTCCCCATGTCCCAGGCCTCCTGCANCTCCTGCATCCCAGTGCCCCAGTGTCCCCATGTCCCAGGCCTCCTGCATCCCAGTGCCCCAGTGTCCCCATGTCCCAGGCCTCCTGCATCCCAGTGCCCCGGTGTCCCCACTTCCCAGGGCTCCTGAATCCCAGTGCCCCTGTGTCCTCGCATCCCAAGACTCCAGCATCCTGGTGCCCCTGTTTCCCTGTGTCCCTGCATCCCAGTGCCTCCATATCCTGATGTCCCCATCCCCTGATGTCCCCATCCCCTGATGTCCCCATGCCAAGGCTCCGGCAGCCCCACTGCAGCCTTCAGCCCTGACAGGCGCTGCCCAGCCGGGTGCCAGCGTTTTCCCTCAGCTCCTGCATTCCACACTCAGCACTTGACCGACACTTTGCAGGGCTGGGCAGAAGCAGTGATGGGGCTGCCAGGTTTTGGTATAATTATCTAAGGTAAAAGCAATCAACTTCCCCTAAATTAAGGAGCGCTGCACAAGAGCCAGGGCTGCCCGCCCGAAGGGACTGAGCCACATTGCCCTACATTTTCAGAAACATCCATGGATTTTGAGTGCTGCTGGTCACCCGGGACCCGGTGCCTCCTAACCAAAGCCCTCCTGGCTCAGCAGCCATGCCTGCAAGAGCTATTTTGGGGTGGCAAACTATTTCCAGCTCAGGGATTATAATATTTTTATTGGGGGGTGGGGACGGTGTCTGGATGTACTTTCCAGCAGGGACTAATGAGCAAGGTGGGAATGGGCAGATGTGAGCAGGGCTGGGAGGTCAGGCCCGACAGAGAAATTCTCTTCATGGTCTGCTGCCGAGCACTGTAAAATGGGATATAACCCCCTTTACTGGGTTTGTTTTGCCATGAAGTGCTGAACTCTGGTTCAGCAGCAGGGCTGGCTCTGCTGCTCCAGAGTGGGCAGGGAAGACCCCGACTGCTCTGGCTGGGAGAGGGGCTGACCTGGCCCTGCCCCAGCGGGGCGAGCGGCACCAAACTGCAAAGGAAAGGGAAGGGGGGACTAAAGAACAGTCTTTTTCTCCCCGCTTTGAACCTCCTTTAGATCTTGGCTATTTCTCATAATAATCACTGGGAAATTACTAGTCAGGAGTGCGGTTCCTGCCCTTTAATCTCTGTGGCTGCAGTGCAGAATTTTAAAGGGGTTCCAGAACGAACAAGCACAGGATAGATTTTGCTGATGGACAGAGGGAACTTCAGTGCAGCTGCTTACAGAGAGAAATTTGGATTTCTATACATTAAAAGGAAATCTCCGCTTCATTGGATAACATTCCCCCCTGTCCCAGAGCCAAGGGTGGGTTCAGGCAGGTGCCCAGTTTTGGCCTATTCAGTCAGTTTTGCTATTTCTCTGTGCTCACTGCTGTCACAGACCAAAAGCCATACCCACGGCACCAGGGATGCTCTGGGGGCACATTCAGTGCCTGAAGCCCACAGGTGACAACCCAGGACCCACAGTCCTGCTCTGTGGGTGGCACACGACAGCACCCGTCCCCAAAGGTGCCGTTCCAGCTCTGATCCCAGACTTCTCTTCACTCCACGGGAGAGTTTGCAGGCTTGCCCTCTGCTCTCCTCCTCTCTGACCTCTAACGTTCGTGCTAAAACTCCGAATTCCCAGCGGACTTTGGCAAGTAGCTAATGAACTGCGGAGCTGACATCTCTAACTGCCGGTCAGGGGTAACGTTCTCCCAAGCTGCACAATTAAAAGTTGGAGCATTTATTCCAATAACAATGAAAGTTCCTGCTATTGGTACAAAGCAGTCAAAATGCTCCACAGCGGCTCTGCAGACAGACCACGTCTGTCCGTGTATTCACGTAGCACCTACTCTCATTAGCAGGTTTCAGCCTCAGCAATTGCCTTTCAATTTTGGCAACTCTTGGTTCAGATCAGAGACTGAGATGCGGAGTTTGTTAAGATCAGCATTTATAAGGTCAGGGTGACGTGAGACCCCAAATCCCCATGAAGATACATAGGTCCTGAGAGCCTGATTCCTGAAACAAAGAGGTCTTTGGCTCCTAAACCAGCTAGGGGTGTTTGGGAATGCTATGCCAGATTAGCAGGCTGGCAGCCAAGCTCGGGGCAGGTCCTAATTGCCCAGGCTGCAGCCAAGTGCTCCGGCAGTTTGAACATCCCATCTTTGCCGTGCAGCGATGCCGAGTGGCTGCATCCACCTTGCACTGCCTGGAGAACAAGTTCATCCCTCTGGTGCTGGAGAAATCTGCATTTATGGTTTGTATGCTCTATAAATTCAGTGTCATAATAAAAAAGGATCTAATCTTTACTGAATAATTCATTTTCACGCATAGAGAAGAAATAACGACCTATATTACATTCCATCTATCATTCAGTAGGTTGTGGAGATTGATCAGGCGGTGGGTTTCGGAAGTCCCTGGTGAGGAGCAGCACGTTGAGGACTGGTCTGTCTGCTGCCCAGATGTGGCTTCACCTGACAAACATTATTGAGACAGAATTACAGGGGGTGATACACTGGGGAGCTGCCAGGAAATCAAAGAGCATTTAAAATGCAGAATATGTCATTGCAAACAACTGGTCTTCCTGATGCATCTCTGCCTTTGGCGTTACCCCAGTGCCTGTTCCACAGTGCAGAGGCACTGGGAGATGGGCTGTGGCAACCCAGAGAACATACAGTACAGAGGAACGAAGAGGTGTCTCTGGAGTCCACGGTTTCAGACCAGTCAGGAGGGTCAGGTTTGTCCAGATGCCATCCACATCTCCAAAAAGCTGGTTAAAGACTTTCTATGTGTGCTTGGGATTCATAAAGGAGGGTGGGTTTTAAAGTGCTCAGCACCCAACAGCTTCGTTGTGACATTTGCAGACAAAATTTCAAGAAAGCACAGACTCAATGGGTTTGATATTTTTTATTTTGTTTTATTTTAGGCTGTCTCTGCGTTACCATCCACCTGCATTTCCTTGTGGTGAGCTCTACACCTCTTCCCAGGCTGCCAGTCCCTCCCTTTGTTACCCGCTCCTCCAAAATCTGAAAGGAAACCACCAAACCCAACACGGAGCACTGCCCAGCCCTGGGTTTACAGGAGCCCAGGGCCAGGCACTGTCCCAGGAAAACAAACAAAACCCACTCGAGTTTGGGAGTTACTTAAAAACACCCCAGCTGGTCCCTAAACCGGAATAGGCTCTCCCAGAACCAGTAATTTTAGGGAAACAGTCCTGGTTCACACCTGGTGCAAACGTGGCTCTGTATTTTGGGTAGACACTGAAGTTTTTCCTGGTCAAGTTCCAGATCTGCATCAAATTATTTCAGCATTTGCTAATGAAGACATTACACTGACCTTATTAAAAACATTGGGATTTTCTTCTTAACTGAGAAAACAGCGTTTTTTCAACTGTTTCAAAAGAAGAATAAAACCCAAATATTATCAAGCCCATCTTTCATATGATAAGGGAGGAGGGGGAAGCTCTGCGAGGGAAGATTTCAAAGCCTGCTTTGTTTTCATCAGCTTTGAAATCAACAGACAGCCCTGAGAATTTTGTTTTTCAGAACCACAGTGTTTAATTCTATTTACTACTTCCAGGCAATTCTATATATACACACACCGAAAAAACCCAAGCAGCTCACTTTAAACAAATCCTCCTGCTTTTTTCAGATGTGTCATTCCTCCTGTGGGTAGGATTGCAGGATACAGATCAATTAAGTTAAACCCAAAAACAAAACAGGGAGGAGAGGCGAGGGAGGAGGAGGGTTAGTGCTGTCCCTGGGCAGTTCTCCCTGCTGGATACGGCTCAGGGAACTGCCCTATGGACACCTTGACTTCATCTGAAGGAGGAGTTTAGTGGGGAATTTTCCAAGGACCTTTCCCCAGCTGCATTGTCTGATAAAGCAGCTGGAAATCCATCCTCCTGCTCCTGTGCTTGGACACATCCAAGCACCCCAAGCTACCCCTTGCATGGTCTCTCAGTCTGGGATGGACAGAGTTATACCAGGAATCCTATTTCCTTCCTTCTTCCAAAACCAGGCTGTCTACCTTATTTCTCTACCTGATTAATTTTTACCAAAGGCCTTTAAGAGCCTCTGATAAACTGCTCCCAAAGTCCAAACTAATATTATTAACTATGAATCTTCTCCTATAAATAATTCCCAGAAGTAGATCAATGCTACCACTGAGTCAATGGATTCTCGAGAATAATTTCTTCCTGTTACTCCTGGATTTTTTTTCCCTGTCGCCACTGATCAATTATGATGATAAAACTACCCTGGAACACCCCCAAAATAAAGATAAACAGTGTGTATTATCAGAGACTGGGGCTGTGCGTGGTGTTGAAGATGCTTTACCTTCTCTGAGGCACATTTGTTTTCCTCTACAGACAGTAAAGGGGAAAAAAAAAAAAGGAGGCCCAGTAAATGAATGGTCTGGTGTAACACAGCAGTAATTCCCTGACCTTCCGCATTGAGTGACTAAGAACCTCAATCTCAATTATTCCTTTCATGATGGAATCTAAAATAGACCCGGCAAGTCCTCACGTTCTTGCTCAAAACCAGGAGAGGTGGAAGGAGATGAGCCAGGCCAGCCCGATCACACGGAAACCACATCCATTATCAGTTCCATGTCATTCAAAGAAATCGACTGCGGGACAAAGCAAGAGCATCCAAGGAGAATTATTGCCAAACGTGCACTGGCAGGGTCTGTGTAAATACAGACACTCGTTTATACATGCACGTGCACTTAAAATTCACAAGTGTGGAGCTGAATCAGGGGTAGGAAAAACAAGTCGCTCCCCAGAGGACACCATCGCTCTAAATTAACTACAGGCAGATCAGAACTGATGAAAACAGCCTGAAAAGTTGACAAGCAAAGCTCCCTCTCTGCAGGTGGTGGGGATCCCTCACGCTTCAAAGTTTGGGCATTCCTGTACCTCCGGCACGACGGAAATGGCAAACCCATCATTTCCTGGTGTTTCCTGTCTGACTTCGGAGATAACTTCTTTATTTGCTTCTCTCTTGTTAATCAAATGATTCTTGTTGCCGATACAGCAAATTCCATGACCATGAGGTTCACGTCAAAGGAGCAAGAAAGTTTACCTGAAGTTTTAGTCCATCATAGCACAGATTTTCATTGGGCATAAAATCCTCAGAGTCACACTAATACATGTATTGGCTAAAGAGCAACTGTTCACACACACACCTTTGCAGGTATTTTCCTGCAGCTGGAAAACAGAGATGAACTCGGACACAACTGTGGGACCCTCCCCGTGCAAGTGGCTGTTCTGCAGCCACTCCTCTCCCTGCTGCAGCATCACGCAGGGCTGTCACCAAGGCTCACCAAGGCTCCCTGGTTCCCCCATCCTGGAGTTACCTTTAATGTAATTCCTGGACTTTCCACGTAATTCACTGCTTTTCCAGCAGCAGAGGTGAATCGGACTCCTAAGTGTGCCCTTCCAGCCAGGGCCTGGTGCAGCACGTGGCAAGGCTGCAACCAGCCTGGGAGACAAGAAGTCATCCACAGCCTCTGGCCAGATCCTGAATTCCAGCATTGTACGTCAGGAAGAAATGTGCCTGGGAAATGTAGCTGTAACTACATTAAAGCACCATAATTCAATTCTAACCACATCATTACGGAGGTGCAGATCAGATAAGCATGAGGAGCTCAGGAGAGAGGAAGCCGAGGTTTGCCCGCTGCGAGAGCCACGTCCCACCAGCTCTGGTCGCCCCACGCACCCAACCCCTCTGGGATTTGGGGCTGGGAGATCCTCTCCTCCCTGGGGGATGTCACACACCTTTAAACTGCAAACCCACCTCTCCAGAAGGCACCCACCGCTCCCCTCCCTCTGCTCTGTCTGTATGCGACCCAGACGGGTAGACACGGCGCCCCTGCCCTGGGAGGGGGCTCTGATCCACATTGCCCCCCACCCTGGTCCTACACGGTCCTTCTCCCATCCAAGGGGCTTCTGACCCACATTGCCCCCCACCCCAGTCCTACACGGTCCTTCTCGCATCCGAGGGGCTTCTGACCCACATTGCCCCCCACCCCAGTCCTACACGGTCCTTCTCCCATCCGAGGGGCTTCTGACCCACATTGCCCCCCACCCCAGTCCTACACGGTCCTTCTCGCATCCGAGGGGCTTCTGACCCACATTGCCCCCCACCCCAGTCCTACACGGTCCTTCTCCCATCCGAGGGGCTTCCTCAGCATGCAGGGGGATGTGGACGGTGCTTGCTGAGCAGGGGGAGCACTGCAGCCCATCACTGACCTGCCACCCCAACTTGGGCTCCCCACCCCGCAGTCTCCAGACCTTCTCTGCGCTGCCCAGGGGTCTCCAGCCTGCCCTGGTGAGGGGACACGGGTGAGGAGGAGCCACTGTCCCCCACAGCAGCCTCCTCTGGGCTTGTCCAGCCGTACATGCTGCCCCCTCATCCTCCCTCAGGGCATCAGCGCCTTGGCCGAAACCACACAAGCCCACCACATCTGGACCAAAAAGCAGTCTTTGAGTCATTGCCTCCTACGAGGGAACATGTTTTGCCCATATTTAAGCAATTCCTCAGTTTTAAGCACCCTCTCCCCTTAGATTTAAAGCACTGATGTGCCGACTGTCAAGGTCCTGGATTCTTGGTCAGGCTTTTGGGCAGCGATGACATTAACTCTTCTGATCCAAATCATCCTAAGCAGAGGTTAATGCTGAATTTGTCCTTCTGCCTTTGCTGAATCAGGGCTTTGCCAACTTCCTGCTTTATTTATTTGGCTTTCTGTGATTGCTGAGCCGGGATGGCAAGGATCCTACCTTGAACCTCCCCCAAGACCTCTTTGGAAGAAAACCAAAGCCTGAAAACACTCTGGAGTCTCTGCTGCATTAGGAGAGGAGTTTCATGAAGATTCATGTCTTTCATATTGTTCTATGAAATTAAAGAGCAGAGGAAAATCACTTTCTAGGAAGTAAAGATCTACTACAGCAATTTAGATGTAAACAGAATTAAGCAACTGGCCCTGACATACCTGTCCCTTCTTGGCCAAAGTTCAGCTGGAGTTTCCACTGAAGTCAAGATCAAGCTATGCAAATAATTAGAACAGGCTTTGTCAGGAGAGAGAGGAAGTTCTGAAAGAGATTTTGGGTGGCAAGATCTGTAACGACATTCTCCCGGCTCCTTCTGAGGTCCAAGTCTTTGGGTCCTTTATTTCCCTTCCACCATCATCAACCTGGCTTAATGTCCACACTGAACATCTATAAAAGCCTGTGCAAGGACCAGCTGACGGGGCAGCAAACCTGACTTCCAGGCTCCAGATCCTGAAGGAAGGAATGCTGTGATCCCATGTGGAGCACTGCGCTGTAATGAAGTCACTCTGCCATTTCCTCCTTATTCAAATTACGTTGATGGGTTAATTTCCTACCGAAGGCTCTCAACTGGGCTGGGCATCGTCTCCCTCCCCTCTCACTCACTGCCAGATGGGGCATCCTGTGTTCCCCTGGAGGTGGCACAGGGCCAGGGGAAACTGGCACCGGTGTCTGTGTGTGCTCAGTCTGAACACAACAGCCCTAAGGTGACATCCCTCATCCCACCCAGAGGGTTTGTGGTCCAGTGGGATGATGGAGCAGTGCAGAACCTGGAGCTGGGGTGAGCCAGAACCCAACATTTTACTGATCAAAATAAGAACTGGACATTTAACACTTGTTTTTTATAACTCGTGTATGAGCAGGCACAACTGTGCAATTTGTAAGTGTAAATACACTTATGAACTGGTTATAGTTAAGCAAAATCAAACGGCTCTTAAGCTGAGCTGGGAGCATTGAGCTTTGGTGATGGCATTTAGAGCTTTCCCAAGTCCCTGGGTATGAAGTGATTTCCTGAAATTGCTGGGGCTTTACATTCTGTTTAAAGTAAATGTATAGTCCTTGATACTCCAAGGAAAGAACTTGAAAAACATGACCTTTAGAGTTTAGATACTGGATGACAAAGAAAAAGAATCCAAAGGACTCTCGATTTAAAAATATACATGGCTATTGCTTAGTGAGCAGAGAAAGGAAATAAGGATGGCGTGTTTTGCTTGGAGGCCAGGACTGACAGCACCACTCTCCTTGAAATATCGGTGGGATAACGTGGTAGTTGCAAATGTCCCCTGTAGGTATCATTGATTGCCCAATTTTGCCAGACCAGGCACTGAGCTGGGGCTGCCTGGGCTGAGCCCCCTTCTGTGCCCAGGTCCAGCTGAGGGGACACACGTGGCCACACTCCAGAAGGTGACACTTGCCTTGCTGGCACTTGAGAGCACTTTGGCTTCACCTTTCCCAGTGAAACTCTCCGCATCGTTGGGGAACCACACCTGGATGTCTTCAGGAGCCCAGCAGATACTCTTCCTGCTATTTCTTATTAGGACACCCTACCAAGGAAAAGAAAATCTAAGGGAAATTGCACAGCACTGGGCTGAAGTGGACAGAGGCTGCTGGACTTCTCCTTCCTGGCTAAGGCCATTAAAACTCTGCCACTTTTGTGATTCATTAGTGTGATGCATCAGCAGGGCAGCTCTGCCCCAGTGAGGATGGAACACATACCCTTACTTATGCTGCACGTGACTTTTCCCAGTCACTCTCCCTCCCCTTTTCTCATCTCCTCGTGCCACTGAGGTTCACCATAGACGTAACTCTGCTGGCCTGAATCAACCCAGGGACAGTGTTTTGTTGTTCTGTATCAACAACAAAAAAAATTAAATTCAAACCAACACGAACTTAGAGGAGAAAGTAATAAGAAGGCAAACTCAATTACTGTTTCATCTGGCATTATTGTAGCTTTGCTGCTCTTTGTCAGGGACTTCTTCCAGGCAAAATTGGAGAGATTATCTTGTCTGGATGTTATGAAGTAGCTAATCCCTTCCGCAAGTGGAGGGGAGCCAAACGCTTCAGGTTGGGCCAGTGGAAGTGTAAATACGGTGACAAAGTGCTGCCATCGGCGCCCTGACTCCAGGGGCTGCCTTTTCCCAGGGCTTTGCACACTCTGCATCGGCACCAGACATCAGGATTTCACCAGGATCACCCAAAAGATCCCCCCCCTTTCCCAGCCCAGAAGCTCCTGAAGCCGGTGGATTGGGCACAGTGGTGTGGGGTGCTGCGGGGAACAGGAGGCAAAGGGTGTTTCTAGCAAAGAGAAAGGCTCTGTCCCAGCCCTGCAGACATCCATCATGGACAACAGCGGGCTCGGGAAGGCAAGGACTGCCCTCCAAGGGCCCCCGGGAGTCCACCCGGGGCAGGGCAGAGGTTTGAACCTGCTGTGAGGCAAACAGAGGGGGAAGCCCCATGTTGTTGGTCCCCACAAACCCCACCTGGCAGACCCGTCCCTGCTGCCTGCCCCAGCATCCCCCCCACGCCAGCCCAGACCACAGCACTGCCCCGGCTCCTCCGTGTGCCTCCAAAGCAGGCTGAGAGGGGCAGACCCTGTGGCAAAGGCTGGGGGTGGCCCCAGAGCTGTCCCAGGGACCAGCACAGCTCCCACTCCTTGAGCAGAGGGGAGGATGAGGATGTCCTGCCTTCCTCCAGCCAGCAGCTCCAGGGCACCCCACCACAGAGTGTGGAGCAGGGACCTCAGAAAGCAACACCAGAAACTACCCACTTGTATATTCACTAGATTTTATATAGCACGCACAACAAACTCCAGGGTCATTATCTCAGTGAAGACAAAGTCTTGTTTTCATGTGAGAAAGGCTGTTTTCTGGTCACCTCATACTTTAAGGTAAGCAGGGTGAGGTGGCCTTAAGCAGGAAATCACAAAGGTCTAATCTTTAATCACACCGTACATTAACCCAGAGCAACACGTTCGTGCAAACAGCCCTGACACAGCCAACACCTCTGGGCTCCGTGTGACATCTGTCCCAGCCCCGGGAACACGAAATCACCAGCCCCTGTGGAGCAGCATCTCCGGGATGCATCCTGCTGGCCTCCCTCTTCCATAACCACAGCAGAGGCACCACCATTCCCCACCTGCCCATCGTCCCTCTTCCCCCAACCCCTGCAGCTCAGCAAAAATGGATTTGCAAAGCCAGGGAAGTGCTCGGAGCAGCCACGCTCCGTGCGGGTGTGTCTGTGTACACCTGGCCCCCTGCACCTTTAATGAGAATTACTTCTTTTCAGCAGCCACCAAAAGCGCCCGTTACAACCCAAAATGATTTTTCTATTTTGACGCTGGGAAATCTGCAAGTCAAAGGTGAGGGAACGACTGCACAGAGCCACCAATATTAAAACTCACAATCTGGCAGCGGCGGCGGCGCTGGCAGAGCCGGATTGCCAATCATTTTTATACCTCGGCGCTTTAAATAGCAATAATGTGTTGAATGTGAAATTGCCTGTGCTGATGGGGGTTGCTGCACGTTATTAAAATCCAAGCGTTGGGACACACGTTGCACATTTGTGATTCTTCAGAGACATCGTTGGGGGAAAAATACAAACTCCAGGAGAAATCTGAGGGACGGGGACCCAGAAGGCAAAGGGGGAGGGAGAGGTGGACAGTCAGGTCTCTGAAAGATCACCAGTGTACAAAAGGAAGCAGGGAGAACACTTCATCTCCTCTGGCTATGCCCAGGAAACAGCCAATTATTTCAGAGTCATTGAAGCATTAAGTGATAGAGATTATTCCCTGTCAGGCACATTCCCTATGCGATTCCCATTTGGTTTGCTCTGGTTTGGCCCATTGCAAATCCATGCTTGGCCCAACACCTGAGCCCCCGTTTTGGAGCCAGGGTTTGCTGTGCCTTCCTGTGCATTTCTCCCTTTCCAGGGACACAAGCCCAGTGAGAGGTGCCCTCACACCCCAGTCCCCGTGACCTGCTGTTGGTGATGCCTTGGCAGCTCTGCCTGGGTGAGAACACAGAGCTGAGTCCTTACCAAACCTGCTGCTTCACCTCTCCATGGGACCATTTCTCCTCCCAAATCCGGGAGTCATTATCCCCTCCGACAGCCACCTAACTCCCTTGGGATGACCAGAACCCTTAATCCATGATTTCACAGCCCTACTTAGGTACAAGCACCCACATTCAATGCAGATCTGTATAAAAACTATCTCTGCATAAGCACACTCCTGAAAGAGGAAAAGCTGTGATGCAAACACAGTGTTATTTCCATCCATCTATAGATTTATTGCACTATTCCTTAATTCCCACCAACTCCCTCCTTCTTTGTCACACCTTCCAGGTGCCAAACTTCTGCAATGCCTTTCAAGAACAGGACATTCCTAGCTCAGATGTGTACAGACCATGGGTTGAGAGTAAGTAAAATGACAAAAATCCATGTGCCTTTAACAGTCCCAGGATTAGTTTTGCTACAGCACCATCAAGTGCCCTGGACCAGGCTGTGCCTGGAACTGTGTGGAGAGGCAGGGCCAGGGTCCTGCCATGCGGGCAGGTGAGACAAGAGGGTGGGAGGTGGAGAACTGGAATGCAGACAGGGAACAGAGATTTAGGGTCCTGTCTTAGCCCAGAGTTCTATTAGTCCATCTGCAGCAGCTATAGGACTGATTTTTTTAATTAATATGTTTTAAGAGAATAGGCATACTGGTAAAGTCCTAGTAGTAATAGGTGCCAGAATGGAATAAAACCTGAAGTACTTCTGTTCATCACACTCATGGACCTCATGCTCTTTAAAGAAGGTCACATAAAACCAGTAGTTGAGCCCATATTTCTCCAGCCTCTTCACCACCTCAGCCCCACACCCAGCACAGCTTCTCTCCTCACCACACTCCAGCTTTGCTGCTGTTTGTCACGAGCAGCCAGCAGTGACTTCACCTGGAGGGGCAACATCCTGCATCCAACCCTCCCTCCATCCCTCCATCCACCCATCCCACAGCACATCACTGCCCACCTGCTCAGGAGGAACAGACAGACCTCAGACCCAGACAGCCAAAGAGTACAACGTAATCAAAATAAAAAGCCTGAGAAAATGGACTTTAAAATGTTAAATGGGAAGAGCGAAGCCTTCGGATGGAGCTGGGGGATGCACTGTGCTCAGAGGGAAATCAGCCCAGGGCAGGGGGCAAAGGTCCCGTGTTCACAGCAGCCAGAGCACAGAGGCAACGGCGAGCGAGATATTGACTTGATAAGCAGATGAACTGAAATTTGGAATGTACTGGAGATGCTGATAGGAAAAAAAAGAGGTAAATGGAGAGACAGGGCGATGCAAGAGAAACAGCTGCGTACACCAAGACGCATGAAATGTTATGGAAAATAAAAGGTCACCAGGATCCATGAAATTCTCCAAAGAAATAGGAGAAGTGGGAAGTGGAGATCGCAGAGGGACAGCAGATGTTATTGTGCCAAGACAATGATGGAACCATAATTACAGTGAGATAGAGCATCCTGCAAAGTCCCAGCAACACAGAAACAAAACAAACCCCAAACCAGAGATGTCTGATTGGCAACTGGAAAAAGCTACAAAAAAGTAATAAGCATTTAGCCCTTCCATTACAGAGGAGCCAGGCAGGAGGAAGAACAAGGGCAGTGCTTCACTGCAGAGCCAGAACTCTGCCTGAGAGGTCAGGCTGCTGACAGGGATTCATGGATTTGTGTGGGGCTCACACGTGAGAGAGCTGGGGGCTCACAAGTGGTTTTTGTCTCCCTATTTTCAACAACAGGGGAGTCCAGCACACACCCCCTGGGGCTGGGGTGCTCAGCACACACCAGGGCAAGTGCTTTCTCCTCAGTCCTGGGCAAAGCCAGGCCAGATGTCTTGCCTTGTTCAAAACCCGGGTGCGTGGAGCCTGACACAGGCTGTGGCAGCTCGGGGGGTTTGTCCCATCTCAGCTGCCACAGGCAGGTCTCCCAGAGCTCCAGAGGAGAACGGGCATGGTCTGAATCCAGGGTCAGGCCTTGTGTGCCTGGAAGCTCAGCTGTCCCTGCAAAGAGCCCTGTGGTGCAGGCACAGCCCTGCAAGGAGCAGCAGCAGTGCTGGGACCCCGAGGGGACCATCGGCTGCGAGACTGAGAGGAGCCAAAGCTCCTCAGCCAGGGATCTCTCTGCGTGCCCAGCACACACCGGGATGCGAATGTTTCCCCTGACTCATCTGTACACGTCCAGCTGCTGCCTCTGTAACAAACACACCAAACTTTGCTTCCAGTCTCCACACCTGCCAGTTTGTTTTCACTTCGTTTTGGCTGGGCCGGGGATGGGGAAATTATCTGATTTGAAAAATAATAAAGTCTTGTTTTCTCTACTCTGGGGGAAATGCCC
Organism: Grallaria varia; assembly: GCA_013396735.1. NCBI lineage: Eukaryota > Metazoa > Chordata > Aves > Passeriformes > Formicariidae > Grallaria > Grallaria varia. The sequence goes on along the minus strand of VWZG01010450.1, from coordinate 218,429 downwards.
ATCGTGATCCCGGGAAATACCCAAGCAAATGAGGGGTCAGTCTCTGAGAGTGAAGGTAACTCGTTCCCATTACCATCTTGCGTCCAGACACTGTGCAAGGACAAACCTGCACAAGCAGAGGTACAATCTGCACCTGTGAGCAGAGAGGAGCATCCAAAGCATGTAGATCAAGGTTCTGTAGACGCAGTTCATAGCCCAGGATGGCACTTCTCCCTTCGAGGGTTGCGAGCCTGAGCGGCAGCGCTTCCCTGGTGCGGCTCAGCCGAAGCAGAGTCCGACTGCGCTGCTGGGCTGGTGCTCCAGCGCCATCACCTGCTGCTCTCCCAATGCTCCAGTGCCATCACCTGCTGCTCTCCCAATGCTCCAGCGCCATCACCTGCTGCTCTCCCGATGCTCCAGTGCCATCATCTGCCGCTCTCCCAATGCTCCAGCGCCATCATCTGCCGCTCTCCCAATGCTCCAGCGCCATCACCTGCTGCTCTCCCAATGCTCCAGCGCCATCACCTGCTGCTCTCCCAATGCTCCAGCGCCATCACCTGCTGCTCTCCCGATGCTCCAGCGCCATCATCTGCTGCTCTCCCAATGCTCCAGCGCCATCACCTGCTGCTCTCCCGATGCTCCAGCGCCATCATCTGCTGCTCTCCCAATGCTCCAGCACCATCATCTGCTGCTCTCCCTTGGCTCCAGCGCCATCATCTGCTGCTCTCCCAATATTCCAGCGCCATCATCTGCTGCTCTCCCAATGCTCGAGTGCCATCTGCTGCTTTCCCCTCGCTCCCGGCCACTGGGACCTGCTCCTCCTCCTTTTCAGGCTTGGCATCACCACCAAAAGCTGGTGGTCTCCTGGGGAGATGGACACGACCTGCGGCTGCGTGAATGGGACGGCGCAGATACAAACCCACCCAAACCCACCTTTGCTCCACTATGACTCTTCCCGCATGGTTTGGGGTGTCCTTGTGGCCTCAGCAAGCGTCTGGGGACAGGGCTGCTGTCCCTTGCCCTGGACCTGCACATGACACGCTGCTTTGTGTCCCAGCAGTGCAGCCACATCCCTGCCCGGGCAGCAGAGACACAGACTTAACAAGGCAGCCAAACATTTCTATCCTGCCCCCATAAAACAACCTTTCCAGCGTCCAACAAGTGTCTCCTGAAGAAGGGCTGGGCTCCCCAGCATCCCTTTTGAGCATCCCCGGGAGGGAAAGGCTGACGGAGGGCTGGAGGCAGGAGGATGGCCCAGCAGCAATGTCGGGTGATGGGGGGAGCTCCCTGTGCCAGGCAGAGCTCAGGAGGGGAATGGGACAGAGCCAACACATGCTCCTGCTATTACCTGAGGCTACAAATGAGAGAGCACTACTTGAGGGCCAGAGAAGTGCTCCAGGTGCACTTGTACGGTGACAGACACTAAACAACACACAGGAGGGAGACCCAGATCCACAGATTGCCTTGAAAGAGTTGTTATCCAGAAATGAGGGCACCTCACTTGAAACAGCCTGAAATGCCTCTTCAGTGTTCTTGAATCCAAACTGCGCAGTCTGGGTACAGAAAAAGAACAACATCCCCCAGGCAACACGCAGGGTTTTGAAGCTGGGACACAAAGTGCACAAACCAGGGAGACACTTTGATCCATCTCCCCTCTCCCAGGGGAAGGTTGAAACCTCAGTCACAGCCACAGCACAACTCCTGTCACCTCCTCCTGCTCTCCACGAGGATGGCAAAGCCACCAGAAACATCCCACCCTGCTTTCAGACTCTGAAACACTCACCTGGCCACGTGCAGCAGCTTTTTTATGGTCTTGATTCAGCAAAAAGAAGAACATTTCCAGCATTATTCACCTCAGTAAAGCCTCTCTGGGGCTACAAAGGGCCCAGGGCTGAGTGTCTGGGGGGATGTCGACACCTGCCTGCTCCCACCTATGGGGTTAAACACACCCCAGCAGCTTCAGCCTGAACAGAGAGAGGTGACAGGAGGGGAGTCTATAAACTCACTGGCAGTGTGGACAAGCCAAAGCAGGGCCATTACTCACCTTCCTGCAGTCTGGGGATGACGGATGAGCCAGGGAGGCTTTGAGGCAATTTAGAAAACAAACAGGAAGCACTCCTTTCACTCACACGTAATTAAGTTGTGGGCCATGCTTGCCACAGAGTGCTGTGAAGGTCAGAGGGACAAATGGCCTCAAATGCCATCACACTAAGCCCTGGTGGGGGGGTTCTGTGCCTATGGGGTGTGGGCTGTGTGTGACACTGGACTCAGCACTCCCTGCACTGCTTGGAGCTGGGAGGGCCAGGGCAAAGCTGCTCTGACATCTCCCCTGGCCAAGAGCCCCACGTCTCTCCTCCAAGGGCCATCCCCTCCCCTGCTGCCCCAGCGCAGCCAGAATTTATCCTCTAGCAGTGCTGGCTTTCCCTTTGAATGGGACGGGGAAGGAGGGGGAGAGGAAGCAGAGGTGACTGAAGCCAAAGCACAGCCCCTGAGGCAATGAACCAAATGCAAGACACATGTTCTTTAATCCCTGCCCAGCAGCCTCCAACAGGGACAGCACCGAGGCGGGACCGGAGGGGTCTGGGCCACGCAGGACAAGGAAAGGGAAAATACAGTTTGCATCTGATTTTTCATTCTTTTTAGGAAAAACCCCCTGCCAGTGAAGGTTCCACAGGGAACTGCTGAGGCAGGTTCCTGGCTGCACACGTGGCTGTGGTGGGTGAGGAGCTGAAATGCTCCTCCTGTCGGTGTTCCACATACCAGTGTCGGACAGGGGCTCCAAAAACTCTTCCCTCCTCCTTCCTGAGGAGCCTTGGAGTCAATGTGCCAAAGGGAAATCACCTCTGGGCTCTGCTGAAGGACCAGTCCTGGTGCTCCAGAGGGTCTGGCAGGAAGGAGCCACTTGCTCAGGGCCGAGCTCCCAGGGCAGGAGGTCGTGGGGCAGCAGCAGGGAGGCCTCGTGGGAAGCCCCTCTCAGCTGTGGAAGAGCCCAGAGAGGGGATCTGGTCTGTGGCTCCAGGGGCTGCTCTGCAGGGAGCACCAGAGCACGGCCCCTGCACGCTCTCCAGGCTGAGGGTCGAAATTAGGCATCTCCAGAAACCTCATTCATTCTGCCCATAATAAAACTACCACTTTCCAAAGGGGAAAGCCCCTTTGAAGGACTTCAGCCAAACCACCCCGTGGGACAGCTCAGCTTGACGTGTGTGTGCTCAGCCTCAGCTCTGAGCCAAGGATTACAGAGCTGCTTTGGGGATGCTGGTGGATCTACGAGCAGCACAGCCCCCTCCAAACCCACCACAGCCCCAGCCCTGAGGTCTGATGGAGCACAAAGCACCACTGCCCCCTCTCAGAGAAGGGGATGCAAATACAACCCACTTGTTTCAACCTCCCTTGGTCCTTTTTTGACCTGTGTCTTTTCCCCTGTCCTTTTTTAAGCAGCCCATATTCAACTCCCCCCCATCTCAGCACACCCATTTGCTTTTGTCCGTAATGTAAAAAAATTCCAAACCTAAAATATCTCCTCCTGCCCTATTAATGTGTCTAAGAGTTTTACTTTAAAGAGCTGCCTGTTACCTGCCACCACCTCCTTATTTCAGTTCATCTCACCCTACAATGCTCTATTTCATTGTAGCTCAGAAACCAGGCTGCTCACGACACAAGCAGGGAACTGGATGTTCTTCTACATTGCAGAGCCAGAAGAAAACACCAGGAGAGCTGCAGATTCCCAACTCTGACACCCCTCAAAGCAAGGGAAGGCATCAAAATTAAGACAAGTTAAACTCTGTCATGAACAAGAAGATGCAACAAATCCATCCCCATGGGTGCAGACCAAGGACTCCAGGGCTGCTCTAACAGAGGCAGGGAAGGTAGGCTCTTAAGTCATCACAGTTTAATTAAGACTGCTTAAAATTTGAACTTTAATTGAAATGGAAAGAAACATTCCAAAAGGATACATTTTTTTAATAGATCTGAGTTACCAAATTTAGTTTTCATTGGACATTACTGCAAACATGAACATTAAATCAGAAGCGCCGAATAGGAGAGAACTCCAAGAAAGGATGTGATCATTCCGTATCAGGGGGGATTGGACCAAAGGCTTGTGTAGGCAAGACTCACAGGATGTCATCACATCCTTGACTTACCTGAAACAACTTCTGAGGACCCACTACATCAACATTTTTCTGGCAAGTATCTTCTCTGCCAGCAATAAATCCCAGCTCAACCCATATCTAAAATGATACACATTAGAGGGCACGTCTTTCAGAGCATTAAGTCAGCTTAAATTACTTGAGCAAAGTTTTAAATATGTAATAGAAATCTAAAAAGGAGCAACAAAAATATTGAGAGAGAACATCACCGCAAGAGTAATGCCAAGTTGCTACTTTTTTTTTTTTCTTTAAACAGATTTGTACAGCAACACAGCCAAGGATGCAGCGATCACAATTCCAACCAGACAGCAACCTAAGGGGGACACTAATCCTGATACAGCAGAGCTGAAACACTCCCAACATTTAGATGCCCCAAATAATCTGGCTACCCTAATGCACTCCAAACCAGTTCTACCTATATAGGACATTTTGGTGTGAAAAAGTTTCTGTAAAGTTCCCTTTGTTTCCAGTGTTTTTTTTCTTGTACAAAATATTACAACGATCTTTTTATATATATTTACAGACTTGCACAGCTAGAAAAATATAAACTACAATTGGGCTTGGCAAGCAATTATTTTCTTTAAATACACGATATTTCAGAGCAAAAATTGTAGTGGTAACATACCCTGCACTCCAAGCCTGTGCAGGGAGAGCAGATCAAGCCTAAAATCCAAGATTGCAGTGAGACACGTGCCACGGTAAGTGCAGTGACCGCAATTCATCCACCTCCCAGTGCAAGGAGGACACAAGATGAATGCTGTTTGTGCGGGTTAGTGGCACAATATAGAAAAATCCATAATTGAACATTAAATTCCTTAATAACAATCATTAATTACATAGGCAGAGCCTGTTAAAAAAAGGACAACTGATTTAACTTTTTAGAAAAAGCAGACACCAAGTTCCTGGGGCGCAACAGAGCTGGAGCCAAACCCCCCACTCGGGAGCGTTTGCTTCCAGCCAGCCCCAAGGTTTTAAGGGGTTTTCCATTCAACTTTTAAGTAGAGGCCAGGGAGGACTTTTTTTTTTTTTGCTTTAAAGCTACAGTATCTGTCATTATGGCTTTGAACACCCCCTTTCAGGAGATGAGGTATCTGTTCTACTGAAATGGTAACAGTTGAGCAAAACGCGTTTCAATGGACCACAAAACTCCACAGTTGTAAACAGGCCTTCTCAGGGGAAGTTGCCAAACCAAATTGTAACAGTGCAAAACAAGATTTTGTCTTGTGTTTCTCTCTGCAGAAAGAGTTGCCAAGGCATCTGGGACGCCGCTAGTAGTCAAGCCACCGAGCAAACCCCCTTTCCACCAGAGTCCTGTTTATTGACACTACCTAAAAGGAGAGGAAAAAAACCAAAAAAGAGTAGATAAGTGAACAAACCACAGCAAGGAATAAGAAGTTTGACTATGAACTTCATGGTATCATTGATCAGGGAGTTTTCAAGAGTATTGGAAAAACAGATATGTCAATATACCCACCTCATCTCCCATCAAGTTCCACAGCTGTATCAGAGGCAGCCCCGTGACACTGTCATAATTGGTGACCTGAAAACAGAAAAACACGAGTGTGCAGCAATTCTGATCCCAATTCACTTCCATGGACAGCTACAACCACCACCAGAAGCACTCCAGAAGAGGTGAGCAGCTCTGGACTGTGAGCAGGCTCTGCCTGCAGAGCCTCTGGGGCGTCACCAGAAGCATCACCCCACTCCTGCCTCTGGCCAGCCAAGGCTGGATCCCACATGACCATGGTGCACAAACAGTGAGGGCTGGCAAAGCAGAGCAGACCCAGGTGGACTCGGGATCCACTGGACAAAAGGCCCCATTGTGCTCTGTAAAGCCACTCAGGTTCCCTTCTTCCTTGGCCACATCAGAAACAAGAAGGAATCCTCCTCCCTTCCCAGGCACCCAGTCCTGAGCAGTGTTGATGGCATTTCAGCCCTGGGATTTCCCAGCAGCCAGTGGGATGGGACCTGTATTTGGGTTTCATTACAACACAGACAGCGTGCCAGGGGCAGAGAGGACACCAGCAGCAATCCCACCAGCACCAAGACTTCTCCAGGCGTTCTGTACCTGCGCCGCGAGGACGGCACCTCTGGTCATCTCACTGACAGCGGCATCGGCTTCTGATGAAAAGTGATCCTCATCTGCGGGAAAAGGAGAGCAGGAGAGGACAAATGAGATCTTCCACAGGCTTTAAAGGCCAGCAGGGACTGTTAAACTAATCTTCTCTGTCCTCCTACAAACTCTGCGCCAGAGAACCCTCACCCCTGGCTGCACACGCTGGCTGAAGCCATCCCTGAAGCTGCTGGTGCTGCAGGGACAGGACGAGGAGCTTCCTCCAGCCACCAGCTGTGACAGGAGCACTTTCTGCAGTACCTCTGAGCTGCCATTAATGTTTTGATCCCCAATAAACTAAGCTTGGGTCCCTCAGGACGAGACTGACCCTGCACTGGGAACTCAAAAGTGTTTTTACCTGTTTTTACCACAAGCCCCGTGGGGAAACCTGGCCTGACCCCCACTCCTACAGCCACTCCCTCCCTCCCAGAAGGGCACTTCTCACACACCGATACAACATCCACCTCTAGAAGACAAAAAAAACCCACACCACAGTGACTGACATTCTCCCAGTGCTGCAGGCTTGGCTTCTGAACACAGAACTATGCAAATCAGTCATTTCAGGAGGAAAGTGTCAGATATTTGTCTGCAGATTAAAATCTAAGTTTGCATTTACAGCAACTCTGTGAGAGAAGAATTAGAGCAGTTACTGCTACTGCACCTACACCCTGCCAGTCCTGCCAACTTACTGCTTACAACAGTAATTCCTTCTCCACTCCAAGCAGGAAAAACCTTGGACATTTATCATCTTTCCCCCACACTCTGACAGGTTATGCCATGCTAGCACATTTAGAAGAATACAGTACAATTTTTCCAGTCCTTCCTCTCATCACATCCTATTGCACTGACAATAGGAGGGAGAAGGTTTTGATAAAATCATGGCTTGGACACAGCTGGCATCCATGGAAACCCACAGGAGAAATGCCAACAGTACATCCAGAGCTCCATTACCTGAAAGTGGCACCACATTGTCGAGTAAAACTTCTGCTCCTTGGAAAGGTAGTGTTAAAAAGTCAGACCTGAAAGAAAAGAGGATCAATCAGAGGAAGAACATGGCTTTAAGCTACTTCTGCATTCTTTGAGGTGACATTGATTAATCAATTCCTCTGATAGGAATTCAGTTTTAAATTAACAACAGTCAAATAGAAAACACCACAAAGAAAAAAAATCAGACTATTCTCTGAGCAATCTCAGAGCTGCAATAAATGATTTGATTAACATGCCAAGTTGGATCAGGCTCCAAGTAAAATCCACGTCCATCATGGAGGCTGTGCTGCTTTGTCTCCCACCTCTGGGGCACAATCAAGTATTTAATGGGCTTGTGTAAGAAAACTCTGATCCAACACAGCTCTCCCAGCCAGTGGGGTGGAGCAATGAGAACTGGGAGCTTATTCCTAACTCATCACTGAACTGCACTTTGGGGCTTCCTGAGGGGATCCTTTTGCTCAGTTCTACAATGAAGTGGCAGAAGTTGCCATTTTCTCTTCTCTCCCTTCCAAAAAGCCTCACAGGGCTTTGCTGTGCTCCCAGGAATGAACCCACACCCGCTGCCCAGATAAACCTTTCCACCATTTCCCACTTCAGCTGTGGAAAACCCTCTCAGAATTCAAATGATACGGACTCCTGTCATGAGGATTTGAACCAGATGTGGCCTCAGGCTGTGGGAGAGGAGCTACAGACCTGATTTGCCTGAGTGTGTCGACCTTCACTTTTTCATATCCTCCATAGTCCACATATTTGAGCTCCACTTCATTGGTGTCTTCAAAGTAGCAGGTGACTTGAGCCCGGAGCCATGCCCCATCCAGGCCTGGGGCTGCACAGATAATACCAACTGCAAAACCCCAGAGCACAGAGGAAAAAAGGCTCAGGATAAGTGGATTTCCAGAAACCAGCACTTCAGGCATGAGCAATGCTGCACAGTTATCTACAGAGAATCAGCAGCATTTCTCACGCTGCTCCCACCTTCCTCCAACACCACCCACACCACCACCAGGCCTGGCCTGCAGATGGGACACAGGACTGGTGGATTTTACCCTCAGGTCTCTGGTTGCCACTACCAGGCTGCTCTGCCCAGGTACCCAGTTCTTTTCCAGCCTGTGAGCACTAAGACCAAGGTCTGTCTCCACAAAGGAACAAATAAGCCCTTTCCATGGGATGCCTCCCTCCCTGCACACCATGTGCAGACATGGTGACAGACATGGACACTATGAAGGCCTGGGAGTAGTGCCACACTTTGTGAGCAGAAATACCCCAGATGCCAGGTTGGCTGGAAATAACCTGAGACAGGCTTGATCTCACTCTGAATTTCAACATGCAGCCAAGTAGCTCAGAAGGTACTCAAGGGATGGGCAGGGGAAGAGCAGAGCAACATCTGTACTCTGGCAGCAGTTTAAAGATGAGATGACAAGTGAACTACCACATTCTCATCCACAGGGAAACTTCCCATGACTAATTCAGAGACAAGAGGCTTTCGCGTGACCCTCGAAGTTTCTCAGCTGAACAATTTGTGAGCATCCATTTCTTGCCTTCTACTGGAGTTGGCAGGGTTGGAATTTCGGGTTGAGAATAGCAGGCAAACATCTGCTGGTCGAGGCTCTGCAGGACATGGAACGTGGGGTGTGTGTGCTGCTGCAGAAACATGTGCCCTGCATCGACCTGGTGCGCCACGACCACCTCCACGGTGACCCCATCGGGGAGGAACAGCTGCCACGGGGAGGAAAGAGACTGTCAGGAGTGTTCATGGCAACCCAGGCCTTAGTCAGAGCACAGCCAGCACGCTGGGACTCACCCAGGCAGAAACAAGGAGGGAGTGAAGCTGCAGCAGCGTCGGAGGAAGTGGGGTGTAGATGTTGGTGAGACACAGCTCTTTGAACTTCCTGCCAATCAGGCTCACGGCTTTTTCCACTTGATGTGAGGTCCCTGGAAGGCAAAAATCCCACACAATGGAACAGGACACCCCTAGCCCTGTCCCATGAAGAAATACAACTACCAGAAGCCTCCTGTGCTGCATCAACAGTGTAAGTTTTAACAGACTGGCGGTGCAACCTGGTATCACACCAGGATGAGCAACTCAGACCGCCAGGTCTCAGTTCCAACAGCTTTAGCCTCCAGTAAAAATCCAATTCACTGGCAGATACTTCTCAGGCACAATTGATCCAACACCTTCCCAGTGGAGGCTGCACTTGCTGATGCCCATCCCACAGCTCCCCCTGCAAGCCCGAAGGGATCCTGCAAAAGGGGTGGGTTAAACTGCAGCAGCCAAAGATGTTAAAACACATTCCCAGCTCTAGGATTGAGGGTTCATGTGCCACAGCACAGGTAACCTGGCACACACCTCTGCTGCACCAGCACTGAGCAGAGCAGTTTTGTAAAGCACTAGACTCACAAACCTACTAAATCCACCAGAATTCCCTGCCCATCTAATTAAAGCCCCCAAGCTGCACATTAGACCATGAATAGACACACACTCCACTCACCTTCAATGTGACAGACTTGGGAGTCATGGAAATAAGGTATTGTTGAGACATAAATTTTGGCACCAGACGCTTGCCTCAAGTAGCTCATAAATCTCCCTTGTTTGCCGATCAAACGGCCAACTAATTCCTTTGTGAAAGGGACAAGAAAGCAACAGTCAGGAAGAGAAATGCAGATCAAACACCACTGTTCCCCCTGGCTTGTATCACTCACACTCCCAGTTCCTGTAGCACAGGCAGATAAAGATAAGGCAGTGCTGGACCAGGGCAGAGTTCAGCTGGTCTGCGAGGAGTCCAGGTAGATACAGACCAGTAAGCACATCTCAGTTTGTGAGATCCCCTACTTTTAATACCTGTGTACCCTCAAAGCCTCCTGAATGCTTTCAAAGCATCAGATTCACAGACTGGGTGGAAGATAACAGGGAATAACAAGTCCAGCAACCACCATTCCCCTGGGTATAGCCCGGGAATGCTGCTCCTTTACAGTTGTGTCCTGGCCCTGCACTCCTAACAGGAGCTAAATGCTTCAGTCCTCCTGGATTTGTTGCTGATCTCCCTGTGGTGGCACTGAGCCAGTACCAGACTGGGAGAACCAAGAGGTGGCTGGGCCAGCAGCTGGTTACCTTTGGGACCTTGATCTCCCAGATAACAAAGTCAGGCAGGCTGGATCTTCCTTCCAGCTTAGCCTTCTGGCGAGCCACTGTCTTCCTCATGGCACAACCACTGTCCACAAAATCCACACTGTTTGCATCCGAACCTACAAGACAGGCACACGGGTCAGCATTCAGACAGCCCAGCTGCCACCCCAGTGGGTCACTTGTGCTCCCACCCCAATGGGAGGGGTCACACAGTGATCCCAGTGCCAGGAGTGCCCACTACTTGGGGCAGTAGGGGATTGCCTCTTGCCCAGGTTTGCTATATGCTTGAAGAAACGAGGTGCAAGAGCTCAACTACATTTTGTTCCTAAACCCTCACCCAACAGCAGGAACAATTCTCCTTGGGAAAGGGTCAAACTCAAACAGTCTCCTCCTGGTCAGATACCAGATACAGTCAGTGTCACACAAGCTCAGTCCTTCCTCCAGATTAACAAGCAGAAGCATGAAGATCCTCACTTGCTTGCAGTATTCAGACCATCCAGTGAGAGACCAAGGAGAAAAATAAACCCAGCAGGTGCTACACATTTGCCACATCTTAAAGGGTAACGCAGCACAGAGGCTGAGAAAGGCAAAGGGTGCAGTTGTTGGCCACTGACTTCCCAGGCAAGGGGGAGGATTTCAGTCTCACAGTCAGGGTGTGAAGGTCAGCAGGATGACCTGTTATCCAACACTGCCACCTTATCAATTTTACCTGCTGTATCCCCTCTCCCCACCCTCCAGTGTCTCAGTGCAGATCTTTCAGCCCATCACCACCGAGTTCCACAAGTCACCCCTGGACCTTCTTGTCACACCTGCATTCATGAGGCAACACCACTCTCTTCCTGGAGTTTCCCTCACTAGTGAAAGTGGTCTGTGGGTTCACTCCTTAATTATTGGCAAACTCAATCCCCACCTCTTGCAACAAGCAGTTCCAACTGCTTTACAGCAATTACAAGAGACATCCACTGTCAGTAAGGGCTGTTGGCACCACAGGGTCCTACAAAGGGTTTTAACATCCACCCCCAGGGTCACCCAGGTTAACGTTGGCTCAGACAGTTTTGCACATGCTCTGCCAGGCACAAATCATCCAGGATCTACAAGGCAGAAGTGACACAGACAGATGGGGGAACTCCATGAACACTGCTCCCTGTTGGGATTTCTTGGCATGCACCTACCCTTCTGAGCAGAAAGCTTCAGGGTAATTGCTCTGCAACCAGCTGATTTTATCACAGTTCATCAGAGCTCTGCCCTGGTTCATCCAGCAGCACCTCAGAACCTGCCTCACAGCTTCCTGCCAGCAGCAGCAGCCCATGAACACAGGTAAGCACCCAGGGCTTATTAAGGCCACCTGTGCTGAAGTAAAAACCATTTGTTTGAGCAGGTCTCACACTAGTAAGGTGCTCCCAGCCTGGCCCACATCCACACACGCTCCATTTCACTGGGCTGCTCCAGCACAGGCTCAGCTTCAGGCAGTAAGTGTTGTGCTGAGAGGGGCCCAGCCTGCTCACCCCTCTGCAGCATCCCCTGAAGATCCCCCAGCTGACACTGGGCCCTACAGACAAGGGAATGAAGGGAAACACACACCACCTGCACATGGGGGCTCAGCACTCATTTAGGGTCTAAGTTAAACATGAATAGTGTTCTGAAGCAGAAGGGTTACAGCACATAAAATGCCCGTTCACCACGTGTTCTGTAGGAGTATATTCAAACCCCTTACCTTCCGAGTGATCTCCATCCACCCCTGGTGCACTACTACACTCGTGACTCGAGTCTGCCCCATCCTCTTTCAGGATCCCATTGCTGTATGGCACTGAGCTGTCTCCAGGCAAGCCCAGAGCAGGAGGGTCTTCCCTTGGTACCAAGCTCTGCTCAACAGACGTGTCCTGAGCTGCAGATGTGGTCAGTGAGTCCGAATGCTGGTCTGATGTGACAGACAGTACTGTGTCCTGAAGTGGGTCCTCTACACTTGTCCCACTTTCGGACATGTACGTGAGGTACCCAGTGTCCTCCTGAACACAAGATGACTCTTGCAGTGACCCTCCGTGCTTTTCCACATGAGTCCGAACAACTCCCTGGGACTCCCTGCACACACTGCCCTTCCCCTGACAGCCTTGTGTGTCTCCCTGACCAGGGCTGGCCGGACAGCCGTGTGTTGAGCAGCTGGAGCCTGTGGCACCCTGCTCCTGCTCCTCTGCCTGCGGGGCTGTCGGCACCGCGGCACCGCTCTCTGTGGCACCGTCCTCATCACCTGCTGCAGCTCCCTCCACACACACCTGGCCAGAGGCACCAACTCCTCCCATCCCCAGGGGTGTCCCAGCTCGGCCAGCAGTGGCCTGGCAGGTGCCAGGGGATGCACTGTCTGCAGAACCCGACAGCACTTCCTCAGTTGCTGCCAAAATGACCTTGGAAATGATCTGTGCTGCTACTTGCTCGATTTTCTCAACTTCCTTGTCCAAACTCACTCCTCCAATCCTCTCTCTTTCCAACTCTTCTCCTTTTGGTTGTGTGTCCTCCAGACACACAGGAATAGTACTGGCAATGGGCTCTGGTATCTCCTCTTCCCTGGACCGCTCCAAACACGCCGGCTCCAAATCCCCTAGTAACATGTTCACTGCAGGATCCTCGTGACTTGATACAACTTCAGCTTCATTACTGAGAAAGGCTTGTGGGGCAATGGTTTCCTTCTCCAGCTCCAAGCAATGGGCTCTCACAGAGCCAGTACCTGACTGCACAATTCCTGGCACCTGCTTTTCCTTAGGGGGCTTAAAGGAAGACTCATCTGACTGCTCTGCACTGCCGACCTCCACCCTGACTCCCAAAGGCTCTTGTGCCAGGGATGCTGATGGCCACTGATCTTGGTTTGCACTCGAGCTGGAGCCCTGTGCGTGGGTCGGCGCAGCGCTCCGGAGACACTCCGTGCTCTTTGGGATCCAGGGGAGGGGAGCACAAGCAGGGACAACACTTTCCTCTTCAGATCCTATCGTTTCTAGTTTTTCACTGTCGTCCTCGTGGGTGCTGGGCTGAACCGTTGTTCCTGACGGGTCTGGAAGGTCCTGTGAGAGTTCTGACCTCTCGTGAGTTTGGCACAGAAGAGAGGGTGTCGTTGACCCCGCAGACAGCGGGGACGTCAGGGGTTGGTTCTCCGGGCATTCCTCTCCCGACGAGAGAGGCCGCCTTCGAAGAACACACGCTTCTGGTTTGGGTGCTGAACCACTCTCTGACACTTCTTCCTTCTTTTCCCTTCCAATGGCTATTGCTTGTTTGTTGTGATAGCTCGAGTACTTTTTTCTCCAGGAATAAATCCACCAGCAGCCAAGAAGTGCCAGCACTCCGGGAATGGCATACTGGACGAAACTGCGGAAGCGGAAAGCCATCTTACAGAGCTTCAACAATTATGTCTAGAAGGAAAAAGAGAAAAATGTTAAAACAGTCAGAGGGAAGGTATCAGGAAAGGTAAAGTCTCCTAAGTGCCTTGAGGTATTGCCATTAGCATGAACTGGCTCATTTTCCAGCCACTCTCAAAATTCACATCTCTGCTCTGCCAGCAGGCCACAAACCCAGATCCTTACCCAAAACTAGGGATATCTGGACATTTCTCACCATTGTACTCCATGATGTCACCTCATCTCACCTCTGCACTTAACTTACCCTGGTTTCTCCTGCCTCTGCCCCGCAGGTCAATCCTGCCCCCCAGCATAGCAGCTTCCTCCAGCACTGGGCTGGGATCACAGCCCAGCTCTACCACAACATCCCATGACACAAACCTGACACAGGAGAGCTCCACAGCTCTCCCCCTGGAAGGCAGCATCCCATTCCCAAGAGTTCCAGAGTCTGACAACACACACTTCTCTAAAACTTGAAGAACCCATCATCAAAGTTTGCTCTCCATCCAAATTCACTGCACTGGCAGCTGCCACTCCCCTGACTCCCTAAAACTGGCAGCTGTCCCTTTTCCCCCCTAAAAGTCTGTGACCCCCTTTCTACCTGGACACCAGAGAGACACCTGACCCAGTCCTGCTCCTCCACTTCCAAGCCTCACATGGGTCACATGAGGCAGGGCTGCTGTGCCTTTCCTTTTCCTTGAGGAAAGCCTGCAGCTGGAACGCAAAGCTGAACAGTTACCACATCCCAAACAGCCTTGCTGCAAAGCACTTGAAGTTTATCTTTTCACTGCGCAGGAATTAAAGCAAAACACCACATGTCTGAGGATGCTTATACAGACAGACTTTAAGCCAAACAGCCCTCGAGACTCGTGCCAATAAGCAACAAAAATAAAGATTGTTTTCAGCAGATAGCAAAGCCCTAGAAATGGGAACCACCCACCGCAAAAGAGCATTATCTGGTTCCTCTTTAGAAGCTTAATATTTCTGTGATGAGAGAGGACAATCAAGGCAGTTGGCTTAGTCTACCTCAACTGTAAAAATCCCCTTTGTTATCAGATCAAGTGTCTTGACCACAGCTCCCAGTGCAATGTTCCTTTGGGCCGTGACCTTCAGGAGGAGCTGATTACATTCTGCCTGAGGCACAAAACTGTGCCTCCCTCGGGCTCACACCGGGCGTCAGAGCCTCAGATAATTCAATATTCACTCCAGATTTCTCACCTCCCCCAGCCACGCTCTCCATCCCACAGAAGCAATCACACAACTCCGCCTGCACTGCCCGGGCCCCTGCCTTGCTTCCACACTGCTTCTTGCAGAGCCCAGACATCGAGGCTCATGAATGAATGGCAAAGGCAGGGACTAGAAAAAGGCTTGTTCAACCCCAAATTAAAGGTCAGCTGCAGACATGATTTAAGGAGTTCAGTAAGATCCCAGTACATCACAAACGAGGCAATTATGTTGCTCTACACAGGAAACCTGAGTGTGTTCATCAGACATTCGTGTTTGATTAAATAAACTAAGTAACTAAGAAGTAACTAAACCCCAGATATTCCCAGCCAGCTGTATGCAGCCAGGGAGCAGCACTCACTGCTCAGCTGAACCTGCTGTTAATGGCAACACCGGGGATTTGAAAATAAAAAGCCAACAAACCTATGCAGTGACGTGGATGGTTGGTTTTTGGAAGCTGCTAAACGGAGAGGGCAAAGCCTGTGCATTCCCAAGACAACAGGTTCCCATTTATGCTGCCCAGCACAATGGCACATTGTGAGCCTCCACGAGGGCTCATCTGCTGCACACCCAAGTTGTTGTAATTAATGCAGAACTACCCTACGAGCTGTCTCACAGGCACGCCACAAACCCAAATTAAAGTAGCTCACATAAGTCCACTCCCAGCAAGCATTCCTGATTAAACAGACAGCCCTATTATTATCCGATTCCCTACTAAGTTGCACCAACTGTTCAAACAATAGTCCCACACAGCTCCACAGCACAGGGAGACAGTCACAGGATGCCCCACAGAGGGACAGGCCTGTCCCAAAGTCTGGCAGACAAAACAGTTCTAAGAGTCACTTTGAACATTATCATTTAGGATAAAGATCTTCTCTCCACTGTGATATTTGGCTAAGTGGGGACTGCTGGATTAGCTGGTGGCTCCTTGCAACACCTGTTTAATTCCACATTCTTAATTTACTCTTTTAGCCAGAGCTGCATCACTACCAGTTAAATGGGAATTTCACATCCTCCCGTCAGCCAGAGCGGGATGACAGGCGGTGGCTCTGCGCAAGATGCCGGCAGACGTCCTGGGGAGCTGGGTTGGCTGGGGAACAGCTGACACCAACAAACATCTCCTCGCACAGACGTGCCAGGAAGGCTCCAGCGGCCGGATCTTGCTATGCTGGTCACAGCGTCGCTGCGTGTGATGCCTGAGGATGGCCAGTTGAACCTGCCCAGGCCACCGGCTGTGACACTGCTGCTCGTCCCACCTCCCCCAGGAGAGCTCCCAAAGCCCACAGCACCTCCCCAACACGTTCAAGAGTGACCAAGCCATCGTTCTGCTGCCAACCTGACAGCCAGTTCAGGGCCACAGGGGCAACGGGATCATTTAAACACACAGGGGGGAAGAAAGCCTGGGATTTTCCTGGCAGCAGCAGAACAGAAAATGGCAACTTGTCAAATCACATGCCCTTAAGCACTGCCAAGGAGGAGGGAGCCTGGCCAGGCCCTGCATTCTCCAGGCAGGAGGAGCCAGCTGGGAAGTACAGCAGCTCCAGAGGCTTTGGATGGAGAGGAGCAGCTCGGAGGAGCCAGAACCAGTGGGAAGCTCTGGATCCCCAGCACCATTCCCAACAGGCAGGGCCCCACCAGCCCTGCACCAAAAATAGTGCAGAGCTCACACACTGTAGGCGCTCACCCCACCACCACCCACTTCCACTTCCTTCTGGCATGCCGGGAATCCGGCCTAAATGTCACACCTTGGGTCATGGCATGGCTGGAGAGCTGCAACCAGGACATGGGACTTCTCCAATTCGCTAAATAAACCCCACAGTGGGACAGGATGGGATTAAGACACCAAGGAAGAGCAGGGGTCAGTCAGCTCCCCAAATCTGTGACCTGACTTGATTTATGGAAAACTTCTGGGAAAGAGCAGGGAGATGAGGACAAGAAAGAATGCACACATTACCTACCTTGTTAAAAAAGCCAAGGGCAGTCAACTTACTTTACTTGTTCACATTAGGGTCCCAGAGCAGTTCTAAGCCACCTTGTTTCCTGGCCAGGACACAGAGCCCTTCAGCACATGCAGCCTTATAAGGTTAGAAATGTTTGCAGCACGAGGTTCCCAGGGAAGTCAGATAATTCATTCTCAGGGTCCGAGAGGAGCTCAGCAAGCACTCACGCCAGAATTTCAGGGCTTTCCACGCACGAGGAGGTCTGTTCGGAGGGCGAGCTGCTTTGAGTCTCTACCAAGAGAGAGGTCAGGACGACTCCCAAGTGGCTGAGCCCCCATCCTCTGCAGGGACCCCCCAGCGCTGCCAGTCCCGGCTCCGCCGCTTCCCTCTGCCCCGGCACTGCAGAGGCTGTGCTTCCAAACCCTGAAAGCAGTGGAAATCCAGGCTGGAATTAAAGCCCGTCCTGAAGGATCACAGAGAGAAGGAGCAGGCAGCCAAATTGGAAATGCAGCTTCGACAGCAAGGCCAGGGTGCCTCCCAACAAACCCTATAGTTAGTGATGCAGTGCTCGGGAAATAAATACTATCTGGGTGAAAGAGAACTGGACAGGCTGGCACGGTTCAAACCAAATGGGACCACGTGGGCCCTTAAAATTTTCCATGCTAAAAATAACTCTTAGCACACGCTCTGCCTTATAGGAGGCATAAGAACGGGAGTTGACAAAACCCTAAAGAACTGGAGGCCCTACCGTTAAGATTAAAATAAGAAAAGCTACTGCACAGACACAGATGTAAAGACTTACATAACCCACCCTCGGCACGAGGAGCATTTCCATCGAAAGCTGAAGTGGCACGTGGCACTGCCTTATCTCACTACAGCTTCTTTGGGTTCCACACAAGATGAAGGAGGCAGAAGTTCCACAAGGAAGGGACCTTCTGCCAGGTCCTGCTGGAGGGCACGGGGGGTTTCTCCCATGCAGGGCAGCAGCCCTGGGGCTGACCTTACAGCAGCCCTTGCATCACAGGGTGTCACTTGGCCACTAGACTGTAGAGCCTTTCCACCTCTCTCCCGTCCAGCCTGGAGCACCACCATCAAACCAAACATCACCCAGAGCCAGGAGCTCAGACAACATGACTCAGGAGCTACAAACAGCCTGAGACAGGTAGGAGCCAGGCCAGCGAGATCTCAAACTGGGTGGCACTTATTTCAAAAAGCAGCCAACAGGGAAGTCTCTGTATACCCAGCTAATTAAAGGTAAGTGTTCTGCAGCAATTTCTGCTTCAAATACCAGTGCTGAAAGACTAGAACAGCAAGAGATACCCCTTAAGCAACACCACTTTTTCACAGGCCAGTGAACATGGGCTTCGAGCTCCAGAAACAGGCTCCTCTGTGAATGAAAAGCCACTAATGAAGCCACTCCACAAACTTAAAACATTTAAGAACCAGCAGACTTCTATTTGCAAAAGTATAAATTGTGACTTAAGTAAAAGGCTGAAAAAGCTGGTTGATGCAGAGCTGAACTAGTGCTCTGGAACAAGAAACACCACCAACACCAGGCTGTCTTTTATCCCCAAGATAAAAACTGCCTTCAGTGTAATCAGCTTCAGTGATGTTCCCACAAGAGCTCACTCCCCCTCGCAGCTGGAGCTGCCCCACTCATTGCTGGCTCTGTGTGTTTTCTTCCACTCAGGAGCCAAACTCTGGCCCTGCACAGCTCCAGCAGCATTAAGGCCAACACAGGGCTTGGAACAGTTCCTATTTACTTACACACCCAGAAGCAGAGGTTTACAATCAAAGCATCAGCTTAGGCCAACCTGTAGGGTTTTTTTAGTAAATGTTTTGGAAATCACTAAGAATTTCACAGAGACACAAACTCTGGCCCCCAGCAGCCCTCACCATGCTCTGTCTCACAGTCAGGCAGGGCACCAAATGCTCTTCCCGCTCTGCAATAATGAACAGTTCGTAATTAACATTAACCCTATCAGGTTATCAAGGTCCATACTGCACTTTATATCTTATTACCTCCCTGCCCCAGTTGTTTCATTATTTATAGTTTTCTCAGCCCAGGTAATGTCTCCCTGTGAAACCTCCACTGCAGAGGGAGACAAGGGAGCTTTTTTTTTTTCCCAGACAGGTCTCTCAGATACTTCAGCAAACTTCAGAAATTGCTTCTGCACCACTTCACCAACACCCCCACAGTACAGGCAAAGCAGCTGTCACTACCTTTATAACCCACCAAAACAAATTACAAAAATCTGGATTTGGGAAACTATTTACCACCTTTCATTCTTTCTGCATTTTCACCCAGGATGGAGAATACAACAGATTACTTTCCAGAATTTCAGAAAAGATACATTCAATACAACTTTGTGTTTGGTTCTACACCAAGAAAGCCAAGGGCAACACAGTGCAGTGGCCACTACTGGTGCAGCTTATAAATCAAAACTTAAAAGCAACCCTGCGAGTCAAATGTCTGACATCTCCACCAATTTCCACAAAAGAGAGACTAAACTAACCAAAGGCTTGCAATATACTCTGCACACAAGACAAAAAAACAGACTTGCACCTTCAAGGAGACAGAATGGTGAGGTTTAAATGAGAACACGCTGATAGAGCAGCACCGAGAGCAAACAGGTCCGTGGGAGCAGCAGCCAGCCCCGCTCACAGCGGGGAGACCTTGACAAACTGCCTCCCAAAACACACCCGGGCTACACTCACCAGAAATGCAAAAAGCAGCGGAGTTCGGTTGGAAACCTCGTGCCCAGGGCCCGCCTTGGTGAGAAGAGGCTGCAGAAGGACCCAGGGAAGAAGGACAGCAAACATGAGTGGGGAAGGTGCCCTGGATTTGTCTGCGCCGGGAAGGAACAGCAAAGGTTTCAGTGAGAGCCACTCGGACTGGACAAGCAGGGAGACAACTTGTGTGCATGAACCAGGGCTACATGGAGTGACACAACATACTGGAGACCTAATCAGAGGGGGGCACGACCACTCTGAGCCACAGCAGCACCTCCAAGACCCCACAGCAGCACCTCCAAACCCCCACCAGCAGCACCTCTGAGCCCCCACCAGCAGCACCTCTGAGCCCCCACCGCAGCACCTCCGAGCCCCCATGGCAGCACCTCCGAGCCCCCATGGCAGCACCTCCGAGCCCCCATGGCAGCACCTCCGAGCCCCCATGGCAGCACCTCCGAGCCCTGTCACACAACTGCCTCCCCTGCCTCCTCTCCTCAGCTTTGGCAGCTCTTTTTAAAAAACCAAAGCCAAGACACAGATCAAGTGACCTTCCTATGCTCACAGGGAGCCGAAGGAAACAAAAGGAATGGAAAAAAGGGATTCCAGCTGGAGAGAGGGGAGCCCACCTTCCCCAGTACACTCCATTCAACTTGAAAAACTTCAGGGGAGGGATGTACTAATTTCTCTCCTGCACTACAGAACGCCAAAGAATTCTTCCTAACCCTGCATTTCAACAAGAAACCAAAATAAAAGTTCAAAACAAAGGAGGCTCCTCTTTAAGGAAGGGGAAACCACAGGATCACAGCCCTGCAATTTATGGGGATCCACACGACAATCCTTGCTCCAGACACTTCCAGCTCCCAATTCCCAGGTTCACCCCCATGCAAAGCTAAGGCCCAAACACCAGAGGCTCACACAAATCACCAGCCAACTGCTGCTATTTATACTCGAGAGTCAAAAACCAGCCCCAGCACAGGGCAAGCTTCTCATCCTCAGTGCCAGGTAGCAGCAGAGGTCAAAGGCAAACGGGACCTCGGCAGGTCTGCAGCAGGGATTTGTTTGCTCAAGAATGATTTTTTAAATGATCTCTTATGAAATATTCACCTCTGCTACCAGCAACGTGCAGGGCCCTTAAATTCAGAGTCAGCCCCCAGCTGACAAAGTGCAGGAGCCACAAAGCTGAACAGAATCCACTTAGTGGACAACAAAAACCCACAGCTGAAGACAGAACACTTGGAAGAGCAGTGAGGGACATGCAAATATGTCCCCTTCTAGCAATCCCCATGAGAAACAACTGCAACAGCTTTCATTTCCAGGAAATATTAAACACCTGCTGAATGAAGTAGCTTTTTTGGAGCATCTGAGCACGGCTGACTGAAGTTAATCATCACTTCATGAGGTCTCACCAGCTATTTGCATTAAGAGCTCCACAGAAGCACTTTAGTTAGAAATCAGGATTTAAAAAAGGCTAATCATTAGATCTGAAACATTAAACAATTATAAGTAATTAATGCTGTAATTAATGCTTTTTATTAGTTCTAGATGTTGCTAAGGGCAACTGGGATATCAGCCTTGATCCTATTACAGTCTCCTTGGACGCTAGAAATACCTTAAACCATTTTTTCACATCAGTTAAGTGCAAATGAATGATGAGAAGCACGGATAAGTGGGGTATGCTGCTTTTAAACCATTACGCTTTTCAGATAACTGCTACTGCAGAAGTGCACTTGCTCTCCAATCCCCCCACAGCCAGCCTGCAATGTTTTCAAAATGAACACAAGAGTCTCAACATCGTAAATCAACTGTTGCTGGCTCTGAGAGCTTTGGCTGCAATCCTCCAGCAAACTCCTGTCACAGTTAACTCCATAGGGAATCTGCAGGAGCTGGGAAGTGACGTGGTGGGGTTGAGCTGCAGGGACCTTCAGCTCACACCCTGGGCAGCTGTCCCATTTCAGGCACTGTGCAACGTCTGCGTTAAAACCAAGGCTTTCTAGGCAGTGGATGATTTTCAGTATTCGTATCTCAAAGCATGACCAGAGATCTTTAAGGAGGAATCTGGTTCCTAGAACAGGTTTCTAAACCCACTGGAAATACAGAGAGCACTCCTAAGTTAGAAATAGCTCCATACACACATACAACAACTGTAGTGCCATCCACACAGACCCTCCAGATCTAGTGATGTAATTTTCCATGTCTGAGAGCAAAGAGCCTGTTGTAGAAGACATCTGTGAGAGCTGCACCTTCATAAACACCATGAGAGCTTTTACAAGTCCTTCAAGAGCTCAATAAAAACATGGAAGCAGAAGCTGAGGGACTGTCAGGTGAGCAGGACCAGGATAGTACAAAGGTGGATTCTACCACACTTCAAGTGCAGCTCAAGCTCTACAGGGCTCTCACTCCTCTGAACTCACTCACAAGTTGTCATTTCCTCCAGGGCACTGGAAGCAAAGCAGTGAGTTAAGATGCACACGCTGAAACTGCACTGCCCCTTCCCAGACCCACAGCCCCGTGGGCACCACTGCAGGGCAGGTCCACCTCACCCTTTACACATCCAGCTCACTGAAGGATGAGGAGGTCGAGGGACTCGACCTGGGTCACAGAGTGACCCCGATGGTGGAGCAGGCTCATCCCAGATGCTCTGCCAGCTCTGGTCCAAACGCTTCCAGGGACAGGCCGGGGGCCCCCGGGAGCTGTGCTGCACTCCCAGTGCCCACGTGGGCTCCGGGGCCATGCTGGTAGATCATTCACAGCCGCGGAGCCAACGGGGCCAACGCGGAGCTACACCAGCCCTGCACCTCCCCGGCAGCCACCCCACTCCCTTCCACCGGAGACAAAGTCCACGGGGCCAACAACGCCCCGCAGGTGCAGCCCCTGGGAACACAGAGGGGCCAGACCTCTGCCATCCCACAGCCCCTGGGGACACACAGGGGCCAGACCTCTGCCATCCCACAGCCCCTGGGGACACAGAGGGGCCAGACCTCTGCCATCCCACAGCCCCTGGGAACACAGAGGGGCCAGACCTCTGCCATCCCACAGCCCCTGGGGACACACAGGGGCCAGACCTCTGCCATCCCACAGCCCCTGGGGACACAGAGGGGCCAGACCTCTGCCATCCCACAGCCCCTGACACACAGAGGGGCCACATCTCTGCCATGCCACAGCCCCTGACACACACACACAGAGGGGCCACATCTCTGCCATGCCACAGCCCCTGACACACACACACAGAGGGGCCACATCTCTGCCATGCCACAGCCCCTGACTTTTCTCCCCCAGACTGTGGTCCAATGCACCTTTTGGTGCTGTGTCCTGCTATTATGGATAATTTCCACGCAGAGGATGCCCTCACTGAGATGCCTGAGTGTCCTCTAATCTCTGCTTTATGGTATTACTACGATAAAGAACTTGGCCAGGCACAGATCGGGCTGCCCAGTTGTGGAACAGGCGTAACTTAGACCTCACCTGCTCCAAGGAGGGGGAAGAAGGAGGAAAAATAAAGCAAAAGAACCAAGTCAAATAACAAGGGTTCTCGCAGGAAAGCAAGGTTCTCAAAACATCACTTCCTCAGCAGCAGGATAATTTAACTCCTTTGCCGGCTTACAAACAAAAGGAGTCACTGCAATGCAAGAGAAGTTCGCTAATAACAGTTCTTACGGCCATTACCATAACCCGGGCGAGGCTCGCCGGACCAGACCCGCAGCAGAGCACGGGGAGCCTCAGCCCGCACCGCCCCGGGGAACACCCCAACACACCCCGGGCACCGCCCGGCCCCCGCGAACCCCGCCAGGCACCCCCCAGCGGGACACGGGGACACCGCGGGGACAAGGGGCACTGCCGGGACACGGGGGGACACCGGGCCGGGACACGGAGCGGGGACACGTGGGGACACCGCCGGGTTAGGGGGGCACTGACGGGACAGGGGGCACCGGGCCGGGACACGGAGCGGGGACACGTGGGGACACCGCCGGGTTAGGGGGGCACTGACGGGACAGGGGGCACCGGGCCGGGACACGGAGCGGGGACACGTGGGGACACCGCCGGGTTAGGGGGGCACTGACGGGACAGGGGGCACCGGGCCGGGACACGGAGCGGGGACACGTGGGGACACCGCCGGGTTAGGGGGGCACTGACGGGACAGGGGGCACCGGGCCGGGACACGGAGCGGGGACACGTGGGGACACCGCCGGGTTAGGGGGGCACTGACGGGACAGGGGGCACCGGGCCGGGACACGGAGCGGGGACACGTGGGGACACCGCCGGGTTAGGGGGGCACTGACGGGACAGGGGGCACCGGGCCGGGACACGGAGCGGGGACACGTGGGGACACCGCCGGGTTAGGGGGGCACTGACGGGACAGGGGGCACCGGGCCGGGACACGGAGCGGGGACACGTGGGGACACCGCCGGGTTAGGGGGGCACTGACGGGACAGGGGGCACCGGGCCGGGACACGGAGCGGGGACACGTGGGGACACCGCCGGGTTAGGGGGGCACTGACGGGACAGGGGGCACCGGGCCGGGACACGGAGCGGGGACACGTGGGGACACCGCCGGGTTAGGGGGGCACTGACGGGACAGGGGGCACCGGGCCGGGACACG
>VWZG01010450.1:163079-193718 GCA_013396735.1 Grallaria varia | reverse complement strand
GGTTTCGGTCCCCGCTGGACTCTGAGGCCCAGCCCCGACCCGTTCCCTCCCTGTCCCTCAGCTCGAGTCTGTTCCCGCCGTTCCCTCAGCCCGGGCACGGCCGTGTCCCTCAGCCCGGTCCCGCTCTCTCCCTGTCCCTCAGCCCGGTCCCGCTCTCTCCCTGTCCCTCAGCCCGGTCCCGCTCTCTCCCTGTCCCTCAGCCCGGTCCCGCTCTCTCCCTGTCCCTCAGCCCAGGCCTCTCGTCCCCGCTGCCCTGAGGGGGTTTGTTTCCCACAGCCCCGCTCCCTGCCCGGGTGCCCCAGCCTGCCCTCGGGGAGCGGAGCCAGCTCCCTCCCCACCGCGCCCGGAATGGCTCCTGTGGTTGCTGTTGGAGGTTCCAGGGCACTCTCGGACTGCCCAGCCCACTGCTGTGCTGCGACCCTCGGGCTCGGCCCCGAGCCGGAGCGCCTCATTGCTAACGCAGCCACCGTGCTGCTCTGACACGCCAGCGGGTGAATCGGAGCTTTAGACAGGGTTTTACACCAATGTTTGTGAGCACATGTAATAGCCAGCAGCCACAGCAGTGTGGGATTGGAACTGAGAGGCTGAACCAGGAGAAATGCAAGCCTGTGTTCAGACAAGGTTACAGCTTGGCTGCTGCAGCACCAGGTCAGAATTAATGGAGGCTTTTCATGGTATTGTTTAATACTTGCAACATTTCCCCCGAGGGCTGTTGGCATCCTTGAAAGAAAATCCAGTGTGTAAATGATTTATTTCTGTGTCCCGAGGAACTTCTGAGGTTTTGGGGGGATATACAGTAGCAAAGGGCTATGTGACTGCGGATTCTGTGGGCTGGGTGACTGCAGATTCTGGGCAAGGCACTTGGGGGAGACTGTGGGAAATCACTGTCGCTGTTCTGAGGAGGTTGGGAGTTTGCAGAGCCGGCTGGTGAGAAAGGCCCCGGGGTGTGACAGGAGCAGCCCAAGCAGCAGCCAAGCCTTGGGTCTGCGTGGGAAGTGCAGTTTGGGAGTGGTGTATCCTCTCTCCAATCCAGCCCAGTTGTCTGGAAAGACACAGTGTGGCAGGAACCAGGTTTTCTGGGCGCTGCTCCTTCACGTGCAGCCAGGCAGATGAGAAGGCACCGGGGGGCCCAGGACACTGCAGTGCTTCAGGGCTCATGAGGAAACTGCTCTACGTTTGTCACTGGACGTGTCTTTGTGGGAACAGGTGGCTCTGGATTTCCCTGTGGAACAACTTAGACTGCTTTTGCATCTTTTGGAAACTTGGTGGCAAAGTTAGAGGGAAGAAATAGGCCAGGGAAAGGTGGCTCATGCAAGCGTGCCTTGGGGCAGGGACAGGGAGCAGCTCCCACTGGATACCCCCCTGTTACTGGGGGTATCCAGTGGGAGCTGCGGCAGTGCAGGAAAACTCTTCAAGCCTCCTTTCAGCTTGAAAGCCTGAGCTTCCTTTTAATCTAGATAAGATTACTCCCCAATCAACCTCCTCCATTTCCAGTGCCCAAGTCTCATCCTGCAGAGCGGCTGCTGTTCCCGGGAATTCACCTGGCTGTGGGCAGCATGCTCTGCACCAGGTAATGCTGCAGAAACCTGCTGGAAACACCTTCACTGTGGGGCACAGGGGAGGTTTATTGAACTAACCGGGCTGGCTGGAGTCAAACCTACCAGTTGTTTGTTTACATGTGTCTATAGCAGGTAGTTGGGACATGAGTGTAAATGAGTAACTCTGAGAAATCACAGTTGTATTTGAGCAGGATTGTCCTTCCTAAATCACCGATTTGTCTAAGTATTTTTCTGTCAAAAGTTTCTGATTTGCCTCAATCTTTTTGTTTAGAGGTGTCAGGAGTTAATAACAAATGCCCTCTTAAAGACTACAAATCGCAGCACACACGAAGCAGAAAAATCCATCGGTGCTGAGACTTTGACCTTTTAATGTCATTAATCTGAGGATTTCAGCAGTTTGTCCGTTAAGAATTCCCAACTGACAGCCATCCTTGGCTGTTACCGTTGGGCAATTCCGACGTTTACGATGCCTGGTGGTCAGATGTTTAGAGATCTGTCCAAGGTCACAACCACAGTCTGTGTCAGACACACACAGGGACCAGAATTGTTGAAGCTTGTGGGGAAAAAACATATCTTGCCCTATGACAATGCCTAGCTGAGCTCTTACAGCAGCCAGAGGCCTGAGCTTCACTACAGTGAACAGAAAAACATCTTCTATTGAGTAATGATTGAATCACACTGACTGGAAATAAAATAAACCCTGCTAACAGAGTAACTGCTTCGGTGTGTGACTGGTCACCTCCTCCTTACAGAAACAGTTCACATCTCTGGAGTTTTCATGAGTGGGAAACAGCTTTCCAGCCTGCTTGTTCCATTTTCATGAGGATTGAACAAACAAATGTTCCTGGCAAGAAAAATTGGCACATTGTGGAGTAAAAGAAAAGAAGAGGTAAGGCCTGTCAGTGTCCTTGAGGCCAGTGTATTCTTTGTTGTGAATTCCAGGTACAGGTAAAGTTGTACCCATAGACATCCCAGTCAGAGTGGGAGAATCCGGCCAGCTGAGGTATCCTTGTGGAGTTGCTCTGCAGGGAGTTGGAGCAGCCTCTGAGGTGCAGCAGAGTGCCAGCCTGGTCCGTGTCTGTACCTGCTCTCCTGTGTTGCTTTTGGCAGGAGCACGGGGTGTGTCTGGTGCCGAATGCTGCGGTGCTGCCGCCATCCAGCTCTGAGCAGAGCCCTGCTCTCCCTGGCAAGCAGGGAGCTGTGCCCAGGGCCTGGCCCTGCACAGTCTCTCTCTCCTCAGCAGCACAGTGGGGTTGGCAGCTGGTCAGGCGTTACCAGTAATTTTTCCCTCTTTCAGGAGCTGTGTGAGACCAGGAGTTAAAAACAAGGAGAGGTCTTACGGGAGGGAGAGAAGAGGAGCATCAATCCAGTGCAGCCTTTGGAAGGATGGCGTACACAGTGCTGGGGATGGCCCCTTCTCCCTGTTCCATGGGCATCTCTTCAGGTGAGTGATCCAGCAGTTGGCAGGATCCAGGAGCGCAGAGCAGCCTTTGCTCTGTGATCCCTGCTGCACTGGGAGAATGCAGGAATTCCTTCCCTTGGTTTGTTGTGCTGCCTCAGCCACCCCAGTGGGGTGTTCTGGGGGTGTGTGTGTGTGACTTTTTTGGTATTTTGCCTCGCTCCGACCCAGCCTGTTCTCTGTCAGAGCTGGGTCCTACATATCCCTGCCCGTGGTCAGTGCTGCCTGTCAGGTGCAGCAGCAGGACTTTCCATTGCACCGTTTGCACAGAGAGATGAAAACCTCCACCTTCAACTGCTTTGTGCTGCACTGACTGCACCCCAGGCCTCTCTGAAACAAGGAGTTGCAGTGAGCTCCAGGGGTAGGGCAGTTAGACAAGGGAAAGGGAATCGCCAAGAAAGAGGAAAAACCCATGGCTGATGGTGCAGGAGCTGGGGAGCACAGCCAGCAAATGGAGGAACTTCATGGAAAGCAAATTAGGGGAATGGACCTCAGAGCAGATGAGACAGAGGCACCCACTGCCCCCCTGCCTGGCATCTTACACCTTGAACAGGGAGCCTCAGGAAGCAGAGCTGACAACTAGAGCTTGAAAAACTCGCTCCCAGTCAGGTCTGCCCCTGACCTACCTCCTCGGGACCCAACCATTTCATGTCCCTCTGTCCTCACAGCCCGAGGAGAAGGAGGGCTGGATGAGCAGTTCTTCAGCGTATGTGCTGTGTCCTCTCCCAGGCAGACCTCGCTCTCCCCGTCCCTAACTGGGGGTGGAAGCAGCAGAACTGATATTTCTACTTTGTCTGAAGGACAGTATGCTATGAGAAAAAAAATTAAAATGCAATTTAATAGTTCAGTGGGATTTTCTTGAGCATATAGTTACTCCTGGCTATTTATAGTGCTGTCATTTGAATATCCCAAAAGATGCCATTGTCAGAGTTTTTTTGTGATTCCTTTGAAGAACAAACCCATACTTGTTTGAACAAGTCACATCATGGGAGATGTTATTCTACACTCTCCACCCACACAACCTGGGAGTGATTTTCTTTTGAGAACTTGTTAAACATAGGAGCAGTTGACTGGAGCCCTTGTTCCATGGCACAAAGGATTCACACCTGGAAATCACAACTCCAGTAGTAGGAAGGGCCGTGGCTGCTCTGAAAGGGACTGTTGGTAGCACTGCCCAGCTCAGGAGGTTGGCTTTGGCTGTTCTGTGACACCAGGTGACTCATCACCTTAGAACTGTTTAGGGTCAGGTGTTCTGTCACCTGTCCTACACAGAGGGGCCTAAGGGGAGGACAGACAACAAAAAGCATTTGACAATGGGAGAAGTGACAAACTTGCAGCAGAATCCAATCCTGTGGTAGGACCTAAGGGACCGAATTTCACCCATCTCACCCGTGACAGTGCTGGGGCACCTTCATGGGCAGCTCTGAGCCATCCTGGGGTAGCCAGGAACAGGAACATGCAGCAAGGACAGGAAAGGGCTTTAATTTTAATGTCTGTGTATGTTTCTTTGCAGCGTTGCAATGGGGTTAAACAAGTCTCCTATTAAGGGAATTACAAATTTAATATGAAATTTTGGACTATCTAAAATATGAAAACTTGTTATGCCAAGTCAGAGGTATTTGGAAATATTTATACCAGAGAAACAGCTTAATATTTAGGAATGAGCCACTCGTGTTATGGGTCAGACTTACTGCTTGTGAATAAACAACTTCCTTTCTCTTCCTCCTGGTAGAGCTTTTAGCTCAAGAACAGAATTTATACTCCCACATCAATGCATTTTTACTTTATTTTTTTCCATTGTAAAATATTTCAAAGTCAGCTGGGCAGGGATTTTGAAGCTATTTCCTTAGACAGAACTGCCTGCTCTAAGGGTGCAATTTCCCCCTAAATACAGTTTTTCCAACTGCATAAAAACATAACTAAAATAAAACAATTTCTCCTTTAATTCTGTCCCCATGGCTAAGGTGTATCTGTGATTTCAAGTAGCAGGGAGGCTCAACTGTCCAAAAGAGGAACTTTGGGAATGTTTTTGGCAGCAGTGATGGAGCAGGTGCTGCTCAGGAGTCAGTGCCCACCTGGCTACCACTTAAGATCCAGTTTAGGACTAATGAACATTTCTTCTAAAGTAAAGAAAATGTGCTCCTGGAATTAAACAGTTCCTAAACTGCTGCTCTTCCACTCATGCAGCCCCAGGTGGCACCAGGAGCACGGCAGGAATCACCTGGCCAGGTGACTGCAGGTCTGTCTGTCCACTCACTGTGCAGGAACAATAAGATGTCTCAGAAGAAGTCAATGCAGTCACACTTTAATGTGTCGTTACATCCTTTCACGATTCACAAAGCCAGAACATAAGTACTTATACATTTTTAATGGGAAAGTAATGTATCCCCCAAAAAGAAAAATAGATGTGATTAATCATTTGTCATAGAAGTTGCCTGACAGCTGAAACCTCAAGCTTCTAAGCTAGAAAAGCTCAAATAGACAAATTATACTGAATTGTTCTTTAAAGACCAAGCAGCTGTTTTATTACAATATTAAATTTACATTTAAAAAAGAAATATTCTGATTTATTATTCAGTTATGATAATCTTATTGAAGTGACATGAAATTCATGACAATGGGCTTTATTCTGTCCTCAGTCACTGCAGGCAATTGGGTTTGCCATTACTTAGATCTGTGCAAGTTCACACACCCAGAGCAGCACCAGTCTGGGAAGACAAACCCCAGACACTGGATTTCAACTTGGTTCTAAATTTTCCCCAGAAAAAGTGGGGGTTTGGGTCTGGGACTGGGCTGGATCCCTTGGTTCAGCCCCAAAGAACCCACCCAAACTCACTGTCCCAACAGAGCAAGGATGTCAGCATACACCACCTTCACCCCACAGCCCCTGGGAATGACCTTCAAACAACTGGGAGCAGGTTGAATTTACATTTTACTTCAAAAAAAAAAAAGGGAAAGTACATACATGAGGGGAGAGTGGGGTGAACAGTAATTATCTGAAACCAGTTTCCACCATTCTGACCTACAGCTCCCGCGGGCGCCGGGGCCAGCGGGCTCTCGCCAGGCTCACACACGCGCTGGTAGAGGATGAACAGGACTGGGAAGGGGGGAACCCCTCCGAGCTGAGGCCGGACGGGAGCAGTGAGATCATACACAGGGTAAGTGTGTCGTACACAGCTTCTGGTTTAAATGACGTAACGCACCAGCAGGAAGGAGGAGTAGTAGTTGACAGTTACTAACACTAGAATAATCAAATTTATATGTTATACATATACAGCAACTAACTGCTTTACAAAAAAAGCAAAATAATACAATATATTGTCACATGTATTTACAGTGTAGTAAATATACTTTTCTGTCAAATTTTACACAAAAATTATTTACAGGTGAATATACTGCATAAAAAAAAAAAGGTGGGACCAACACTCCGAGTTACTGTCTGTGGTTTGTTGCATAACAATAGGACGTGCTTCATGACATTGGAAAAAATTAACCTTAGAATGAAACAGAAAAAGCCCTAAAACCTACAACCCGGGTCAGAGCCAGCCCTGGCATGTGCCAGGGGCTCGGCCCACAAGACTTAGTGAAATGTTCCCTGTTCTGGGGAACCTCATGCACGGTAAAGCAGAAACATTGGCATCATTACAGGTAGGTTATGCACTATTCAAATACTACTGAGTTATCTTTAAGTCAGGGAAAATACAAACACAAACAGAATGTTAATTGTCTTTACAGTACTCAGCTGTGGTCAGTGTGGGGCTGGGAACGGGCTCTGAGCCAGGGGTGTCACACATGGTCCCAGGGAGGCTGTTATGTGGTCCACGTGTTCCTATTGGGATTTCTCTGAATCTCAAGTTTTCATGTCCAAGCACAGGGATCTGGGGCTGCAGCAGGGACTGGGGCAGCAGGGACTGATGGTGGCCCATGAGCTGCCTGGAGCACAGCTGGCACATGGGGACCCCAGGATGGGGCTCAGACCCACATTGTCACCACAACAACCTGCTGGTCACCAGCAGCACAGCCCGAGCCCCAGGTGGGCAGAGGGTGGAGCAGCCTGAGCTGGCAGCGGTGCTCCCAGGGTGGAACAGGGCAGGCTGCAGAGTGCTCAAACAGGGAAAGAACAAAGAAAGGAGGATGTGAGAAAGAAAAAGAGGCAAAGTCTCAGCAGTGGCTGCTGGAGGGAGCAGGAGAGCAATGAGGTGACAGTAAGGCACTCAACAACTAATTACTGATTGGAGTTTAATCATTACACAAAGGCTGTGGTTTCTTGTGAGCCAAACACGAGCTTCCCAACAACCAGCACGAGACAACATTCCCGTGTATTGGGGCACACATGGCCCCAAATTAAACCTTGGCCATCAGCTGTCCTTACACCACAATTCCACCCCCTTACCTGACACAGGAGTCTGACATCCCTGCTCTGCCAGAGTCCAGGCCCTCTCACTGAGCCTCTCACAGGGTAACCTCCAACTAACTCCCTCCTTCCAGGAAAGAGGAAATTAAGTTTTTTTCACTGACTGTATGAAGAGACCAGTTTTTTCAGCTGGGACTGACATCCTGGAGTAGTTCTCCCAGGGAAGGTGATTTTCATCACTGTCCCCTCTGCTCCCACATCCTCTGTGCTGCAGAGAATGCAGCAGTTTTGATGCAGGGACACTTTTGATGTGGGCAATGCAGAACAGTGAAGGGCCTCCTCTTTGCCCAAACAAAACCAGCTGGGCAGTTCCTCTGGAATTCTGTTCCTCTTTACAAGAAACTCATTCATAGGAGAAACAACTGAAAACAGCAAATCACTTTTACAAGAGATTCTTGTTTTCCTCCTACCTACAAATCCTCAGGCTTCTACAATTCCTTGCCCTTCAGCAAAACAAGAGGGGCTGGAACCAGCTCGATTGGGCACAACCCAGTGCAAACCACAGTGACACCAGGGGTGTCTTCCTCACAAAGTGAGGTGTGACATGACAAGTTTCTAGCTTGGGGACTCAAAACCTCTCCCCACTGTGCTCAGGGCACGGCTTGAGCCCCTGCTCTGTCCCTGAGCCCAGCTCAGTCTCACGGCCCCGCTGACAGCCCGCTCCGTGTCCCCAGTGACCACATTGCTGCCACAGCACCTGCACCACCCCGAGTAAAGGGATTTGGTTAATTGCACCAGTTCATGTTTCTGATGTGTTTATTCCAAGACTGCTAATCCTAAGTTTTCCTCTTCTTTTGGCAAACTATTTGCATATGAAGTTTGTGTTCATAGCTTTTCCAGGACTGTAAACAAATTAAAGAAATTGTTATTTTATGAATCAATACAATAAAGGTATTTTTATTTACATAAATGTTACATTGTTACTGTGTGGATACATGGGAATTATGTGCTATAGCAATAAAATCGGAACCTTTAATTGTACCACTCTCTAATAATTTAGCTGTGGAGTTTGATTTACTGAAAGCCACTAACGATTGCACTGGAGGATTGGCTTTTACCTAGTGGATATACTTTTTTTTTTTCCTTTAGAGCCACCAAAGGATTGTTGATTCCTACCACAGCACAGGGATCTGAAACTGGGAAGCAGAACTGTTCTGGGGCAGGAGCTGTGTGAGCCCCCAGGGACACAGCCCCTCCTGCCTCACCAGCACAGCAGGACGTCCCCAGCGCTGTCACCAGAGCCTGACTGTCACCCACAGCCCTGGCAGTGACCAGTGACCCCTGCAGGACCCTGAACACACCCCAGGGGTCCCGTGGGACAGTGGCAGCAGCCCTGGGCCTGCCATGGGACCACCAGGACATCCCTGGGCCCCACAGTGTCAGTTCATTTAAATTCATGTACCTTGAGCAGACGTGGCTGTTCCTGTCCCTGCCTGGGCAGCACAGGGGCAGCTTTGCCACACACGATCCCCCAGAGCCAGGAGTGAATCCATCCCATTTCCCCTCCATTTCCCACTGGATATTCTGCCGGGAGCTCCCGCAGGTGCGCTTTTGGACGGGCAGAACTAAAGCACTAAAGCACATGCTAAATGGAAGGAAGAGGCAGTAAACTTTCTGATAAACTTTCCGCAGTGCTACAACAGCCCGAGGTGTGTTCCCAGGGATTTCCCCCTGTACCACCTTCCCCAGGGCAGGTAAAGTACAGCAAAAAAAACCCACCAAAGCTTGGGGAAAAAAGCCGGTTTGTCCAGTCTGGTCCATGTACAGTCCAAGTATGTGAAGCTTAATCTGAGGGACTCCTGCAGCCTCCTTTTCCTCTCCCATTTATTGCTAATTACCTGAAATTTAACCTAATCCACCACTTCTGTTAAGCTTGTTGTACTGCTGCTATCATGAGTTTCTTTTCAGTATGGTAAAAAAAAGTCCACAGCTAAAATCTTACGTGTTTGGATTAAAACCAGGATTAGAGAAACTTCCCTGGCTCAGGAAGCCACTACCTTGACGTGTGCAAACAGGGTTAAGGGTCAACAATTCCCTTTAGAGCAGGAACACCCGAGGCCAGAGCAGGTGCACAGGGGGGCTGTTTTGGGAAATGGCTTTGGATTTGGACAAGACGCGGCTCTGCAGCGTCACAGGCTCCGGACTTCCCCCGGCTCCGCCGTCCCTCGGGATCTGCGCGCGGTCCTGGGACACTTAAACAGAAGGGAGGAATGAAGGCGTTAACGTCAGGCAATGGGTCAGGAGTTGATCATCCGGCGGCGCGGCTGACGGGATGGAACTGTACAGATCAAGTGCAGCATCACACCCGGTGCGGAGCCTTTCACGAGGGACCGCGCGTGTCAGTCAGGTCCAAAAAATAGAAAATAAAATTAAAAAGCAACAATCACACGATCTTTTTGATGCTGTGACGCTTGAAGCTGCCGGCGCTTCGCTGCTTCTGCACTTGGCTGGCGGAGCCGTGGCGCATCCTCCCGCTGTTGGCGTGACCGGCGGTG
This sequence comes from Grallaria varia, assembly GCA_013396735.1. Taxonomy (NCBI): domain Eukaryota; kingdom Metazoa; phylum Chordata; class Aves; order Passeriformes; family Formicariidae; genus Grallaria; species Grallaria varia. The sequence continues at coordinate 183,791 of VWZG01010450.1, read as the reverse complement.
GGCGAGAGCTCCACGTTCTCCTTGTCGATCCCTGTGGAAACACAAGGCCCTTGGTGAGTGCTGCCAACGGGAGCCCCCGAGTCAGGCCAGGGTCAGGGAGCTGCTCCCTCCCTCCAGCCCTTGGGGCTGGAGGAGGGGAAAGGGAGAGGAAAAGGAAGAAAACTTGTGTATCTGATGAAAACAAAAAGTCTGGTTAAGGGAGGGAAGGAGGAGGAGGGAAAACAACCCAGCGATGTGAAGGCACCGCTCTGCACCCCAGGCAGCCCAGCGGGACAGGAGTGTTGGAGAACACTGAGTGGGTGAGTTTGACTCAAGTCTTGGTTTTGCACTCTCCAGGAGGAAGAAATGACACTGTCACATCTATGGGCTTCTTCCAGCCACAAATCAACGGCTGCTATTGAACAGAGGCACGGCGGGGAGAGGAAGGTTCATTTCTGAACCCACGGCATTCTGCTGCAGTGGCAGAGGCTGGTTCTTGCTACCAGAGAACATTCCTGTGTATTCAAGTAGCTGCACTTCCCCTCAACACCGAATCTTGGCTCACAAACAAGATCAGTAAAAGCTTTTAACAAGTAAAGAAACAGTTTTTGAAGGAGGGTATTGACAGGAAATAGGCACAGAGCAGGTGAGACTGGAGAACTGCTATTGCCCAAGTTCAGCCCCACCAGTGGCAGGAAGAGGCTTGTGGGGTACAAGCCAAGGATGGCACCAGGTTTATGTCCACGTACTTAACACCTTTCTGAGAAGCTTCGGATGTTCTCTGCGGGACAAGGTAACTATTATGTTTTGCTAAAAGTCTCACATCAAAAATGAACTGCTTTAGTGTAAGCCTGGTGCTGAAATGACGACAACATCCCAAATCTGCTGTCAGAGCCATCGCTGACGGCTTCGGGCACTTGAAGACCAAAAGCCAAGAGCTGTGATTTAGTGCAGACGTGCTCCCAATCCATTGTTACTTTTTATGCTTACACTGCTGGGAGTTAATCACCCCTGCAGCAGTGTCTCAGTGTAGCTGTCACGGTGTGACTGTTTGATGGGTGTTTAACACCCTCACAGCCGCGGCAGGTGCAGCACAGGCATGAAGAGCAGGACAGGGGGTTTTATGCAAGAGTCTACAAGTACAATCTGCAGCAAAAATTAGGATGCCTCGTAGCGAATATAAGTTAGAACAAAATCCTGTTACTGTAAGTGACATCTCCAGTTACATACAAGGAAGCGATTGTAACTGGCATTAATGAGAACCAAGAACACCCCCCACACGTGGCACGGGGAAAACGTGAGGGCTCCAGCAGAGGCTGCTGCAGGCTGCACCTTCCTCTCCTTGTGTGGGCAGCAACACAAAACCCCCAGACTACACTGAGGACAGGAACAACCCACGGGTGTGAGCAAAACACTCTCCTCTGCAGCCTTCTCTTACTTGTCCATACAAAGCAGAAATGCAATGGTGTGGAGTTCCTGACCTACTGCACCTCTGCCTGCTGCAGTTTAGCACAAAGAACTCGTGCCTGTTTGCTGGTGTGTTGTGTCACTGAGGTTAGAGCTGAGTCCTGGTGAATGTAGAGCTCACACCAAACAGTGCTTCAGTTCAGCTTCACACGTGCAGCACAGTGACTTCCCATACCAGCCATCCCCTTCCCTGTTGCCAAATTTATTCCTGACGCTCTGAGTGACTCTTTGTCTGCTCTGCCACCAGCTATTTTGGCATCCCCCAAGAAATGCACCAGTTTAGCGCTCGCCGAAGCCATTCCCGTGTCAGTAACTGCTCCTCATGCCACAGCCCGACCCTAACGCAGCTCAAGCAGCATTTCGTGCAAATATGATGAAAGAAGAGAGTACCTGGATGAGGCAGCTGCATGAAAACTGCAGACTTAGAGCAAGGCAGAGAAGCTTCACAGACACAGAATGAAAGAAATAAACGTAAGTGAATAATGTCCATGAGACAGGGAAGGGGAGGGAAAGGAGGAGAGATGGTGACAGAAAACATTTATAAACAATGATCTTGCCTAGTTGTTTCCAGATGCAAGAAATGAATTTTTCATGTATTTGCAACTTAATATATTTGTAACCATAATCAAAAACTCACTTGCCTGAAACTGTTTCTTTGGCTCAGTGTGGTGAGGGAACTCAGTGCTGCAGAACACGCGGCCTTCCCACTGGTGTTTTAGATTTAATTTCCAAGCAAACAGTGCACTGTGTATCATCACTGTGTCATTTCAGACTCACTATTAACCTGAACAAGCTCCCTACTTCCCAACTCTGTTCATGGAGACTCTTAACCAGCCTTTGACAAAAGCCATCTGTTTGCACAGCACTTGGAAGGAACATTTGACAGGCTGGATTAATTCCTTCCTCTCAGCTTGCAAAGGAATAGGGAATAGAAAGTGGGGCAGAAGGAAGGAGGACGTTTACAGAGCAAAATGCTTCTTTCCCTTGCAGAGAGCCCAATCCTGCACCATTACCTGATCCTTGGAAATGAACTGCTGGAGCTGCCACCAATGCAGTGCTCTAAACGGAAAGATGCTGCCCAGAATGTCCTTACTTCCACACTGACAGCAAGGTCTGTTCCCAAAGAAATCCCCATTCCCAAATCATTCAAACAGAGCCCTGTCCTACCCCTGCACCCTGAACACAAACCATCCCAGCATCCAGAGCCAGCAGATCCCCTGGAAGGGCAGATTCCTGCACAGACCAAGCCCAGCCCAGCAGGGCTCAGTGCAGGGAGCAGAAACCAGGGAGCAAGAGAGAGAAAAAACCCAAACACCTCAATGCAAGGGCTTTGTGGCCTTCCACTGGGCATAGAAACAAAGCAGAAATAAAAGCGAGTGTTTAGAACTGCAACAGTTGATTCATAACCACATCCAAAGGGCCAACAGAGTGTTTGGCTCCCAAACCTGAAATTCCCACATTTCCCTCACCCAGCTGGCACCAGAACAGCCACTGACCTGGGGAGTGCTGGGAAGTGGCAAGTGAGGTCATGGAGTTGGAGAGGTTGAGGTTTGCAGTGATGCTGAGCTGGCTCTGCACTGCTGGAGGATACGGAGACGTGGGGGTCAGGAGAGATTCCTCACTGGTTTCCTCATCAATTCCAGGCAAATACGTGTCAATCAAGGCATCAAGGAACTTCACTATGAGCTCAGCATAGTCTGGGATTTGGGTTTGCTGTAGGAGATGGGGGAAACAATAAATAAATTGTTCTTTTCTTTGTATTTTCCTGTCAGTCTGAGCTTTCCTCCAGAGCTCACTCAGAAATCCCACTGGCTTGCCTGGAAATTTTAAAAAGCACTTGATGTATCTATAAAAACTGGTTTGAAAAACTGATTTGTGGCCTTTCCCAGGTCAATCTAAATGTACACATTAAAGACCACTTATACCTATAACTTCAATGTGTGGGAGGCCAGGGGCAGGAAGAGGGGCTGTTTGCCCCACGGAAAAGGTGCACCTACACACCCAACCTTGGTGATTTATCTATCAAAGCCCCTGCTGCAGGCTCGGAGCTGGTTTTAGCCCAAGAAGTGAGCCTGACAGCCTTCTGCCTGCTCAGAGACATTCTGTGCATCTTTCCTGCAACACCAACGTGCCCTGGAAAGGCCAAACAGCCCTGAGCACACGGAGCTCTTACCTTGGAGAAGGGGCCAGCAAACCTCCACAGCCCATTGAACCCAAAACCTGCAACAACAAATGGAGGGTCAGCACTAACAGCATGTAACTCAAAATGCAGCAGTTTTGAAAAAAGAGGAAAATATTTACTCTGCAGATAAGATGTTTGGTATTGGGGTGGAGACTCCTCATGGTAGACAACACTCTGCACAATTCCATGGATTGGATTCAACAAGTTTGGATCCTGGCACAGCGATAAGAGGGTATTGATCTTGGAATCCAATAAATTATGCCTGAAGAAAAGAGAAGTGGCTTATTTTTGGGTCATTAAATAAAACAGATTTGCATTTCCCAACTGACTTTGCCAACCAGCAGTTCAGGTGGGATTTTCACACCCTCAGTGATTTCAGAACACAATTCCCATCCGTGTTCCGTGAGGACTCCAACAATGGGCAGCACTTTCAGTACAACAATAAGACCCACTGAAGTCTTTCCCCAGCACTTTAAATTGCAAATATTTTAATTATTTTGAAGCAAAAATTCTTCACTGGATTTGTGTTCCTGTCAGAGTTGCAGTTTCAAAGCAGCTTTTCAAACCTGTCCCACTGAGCTCCCCTGCAGGTCTTGGGCAGGTTGAAGGTTTTAATATAAGTGTCAGTTACTCACAATTATGCTTTCAGTAACTCACAGAACTTGTGTGTGCTTTGATCATGACTTCATAAAGCCAGAACAAGCATTCCTTTAAATTGTGCTCAAGTTTTAAACATCTGCTCATCTTCAGTTCTGACAGCTGGGCTTCCTTTACACATATTTACCCCGGCAAAACTACAACAGATATCTAAACAAATACACCCAGAGTACCTGCAAAAGGCTCTAAATGAGTTTTGAAGCACACTTAGGGGACAGATTAAGAACAACCAGCCATGGACAGCCTGCAGCTCGTAACCTGCACACGAGCAAGTGCCTTGTAGGTGCCTGACCCGGGCCAGAGACTTTAAAGGAAGGGCCAGGCACAGAGTTACTCTAACCAGAACTTTAGGTACTTACACAACAGGAAAGACCTTTGGGAAGACAACACTGGCTTCTGCTAAATACTCGTAGAGGATGCGCTGGTCAAACTCGTCCGTAGTGTATTTCACCAGCGTGGCCTGGACAGGGAAAGGATTCCATCAGTTCATTTGGGTCGTTACAGCCTTGATTGCTGCTGTAGTTAAAGGTTTGGACATTTCTGACTATCAGAAAGCAGCACAACCAAAGATTAATTTATGTCTGTGTTGGGAACCAGCAAAACCAGTTGGCAACAGCTTCTACTTTGGCAGTAAATTCATCTAGCTGGTTTTTGACACAAGTGTCCAACCCAGTCTTTCTGAACTGTATCTGGCGTGGGAACTGCATTGGCACAGCTGCAAAAAGTGCTTTCAGGCTGCACCCATATTACTAATCACTTTAAACTGAATTATTCTGCGATTCCAACAATTTTCACTTTTTCTTAACAATAATACATTAATAACTTTTTATGATATAAAATTAATCTATAATAAAACTCAGCCAAGAAACACTCCAAAGGAGCTGGGAGCTTAAAGGACATCAGAGAACAGCAGACCACACAGAGGAGGAAGCTTACAAGGACTGTAAGCAGCAGTGCTTGAATTTTTGGGTCAGTCAGAACTTCTTCATCCAGGAGCACGTTTGACTCGGAAACGGAAACTTTCCGGAGGTGTGGGTGTTGCTGGGGTGATATTCTCTGGGTTTCTGCCAGATAAAAAAGAGCAACATAAACCCAAAGCAAGACAGGATCAGCTCCTGCACAACAGATTCAATGATGTGCAAACCTCAGAGTTCAGCAGCCTCTTCAGCGAGGTGAGAGCAACGACTGTGCTGGAGTACAGCAGCACTGGACCAGTACATGGGATGTGGTATCAAATGGCAAACAAAAACCCCAATTTCCTCTTCAGTGAAATACAGGCCCAGGGGTGTAAGTACCAACTTTGGGGTCAGGCAGATACAAGAGAAGAACCCTGGTCTTGCATTGCAATTGGGGGTGGGGGCACAGGAAGCAGATGGCGGGGAGAAGATGAAGAGAGGCATTCCAGGCATCAGGTCACGTTCCATCTCCTGCAGGAATTTGCAGCTGGGGCTTATTAACTTACAACAAGCCAAATGTTATTTATTTCCTTGCACTGCTGTATGCAGGACTTTAGAGCTGCCCCTGATTCTGCACCTGTAAAACTGAGCAGCTCCCACTGCACCCTCAGCTGCCAGAGATATGAAGGCTGCACCCTGCAGAAGCATTGCTAACAAAGGTGCTTCTCCCTTACCTTGCAGTAACCTTGGTAAATAAACACTGAATTTAGAAATAATCCTTTGTATAGCGTTTATAATTAGCATTATTCTTAAAATGTTAGTCCTGTTTCTCACCCATTTCATAATCATTTTCGGCTACTCTCCTCATTTTGGGAGGCGTTGTGATTCCAGATTCCATGTCTTGCCTTTTAGGAGCCTTTGTGTCCGATATCAAATGGTCAAAACTTTTCCTTGTACCTAAAAACAATTTATCAGGCAATTAAAAACATTAAACCTAAATCCATTTTCCAGCTTCTTCTGATTTTCTGGCCAAGCTACTCCCCTCTCTACCATGTAGTGACAGGAATCTGGGGACATTTTCCCCTTCTCAGGGATGGGACAGACAGGACGGTCACACCATGCCGCTCTCCATCACAGTTTCCAAAGTGCTTCACGACACACGTGAGGAAAACATGCAGTTAGTCACGTGGGCATGCCATGGACCCCCGGGCACCACACCACACAGGACACACATGCCACAACGTGGTTACTGAAAAGGAAGCAGTAACGGGGCTGGAAGGAAGGAAATGCCCCTCTTCTTCCACCCGTGTCAGGCCAAAGGGCTGCACGAGTTCTGCAAAGCAACGCAGCTTGTTCCTCTGATAAAAGACTGTTTGTGAACACGATGCCCTGAGAAGCCATGAACACAAATCAGATTGCTCATAAAACATTTCCAGTGTTCTGGGACCATCTCTAGCACAAACCAGAGCATTCAATAGAGTAGCTGAGCTAAGTATTCACTTCTTGGGTTTGCTGGATAGGGCTGGTAGCAGGAAATTGGCATTAGGAATCTTTGGTGTCTGGAATGTATTTTTTTCTTCCTTTTCTCCCTTCTCCACTTCGCATGCACATTTTGAGTGTCACTCTTGCTCCCCCACTTCATGACCAAAAGAACTGAGTCCTCTAACTGTCCAGTGTCCTGCAATTTGTGTTTTGCAGAAACTGCACATATTCCTCTGAATCAGGACTAAGCCCTTAAAGTCAGAACCAATACAAGAATAATTTTTCTCCAGTAATGCTTCCCACGGTATTCTGTAGAAAAATCAATAAATTAGTTATCTTAAATAACCTAGAAGCTTTTTAGTGTTGGCTTGTGAAGGCTGCCCCATATCCAAGCTCATGGATTTCCGTGTGCGAGGGCTGATCTGTCCCACCGTTGGGTAACTGGCAGCCAGGTGTCTGTCTGACCCCTTGGGGGATGACCAGGGTTGGTTTTCCTTTAGTGTCCTGCAAGTGCAAAGAAATTAAATTAGGAAAATCTTTAAAACTGTGCACATTTAGGCACAAGTTTTTCAAGTAGCCAAACTATCCTTTCTTAAACCCATCTATCCTGCCAGGTTAATAATCTCCCCAAAACAAGTATTAAGAAATAGTAATTACTTTGCTTGCAAAAATGTCTGAGCTAGTGAAAACAAACAATCTGATATGAATGTAATGCTGAGGAGATAAAAAAAATAAAATAATGAAAAGAACACAAGCAAATCATCCTATGGGGCAAGATGAAACATATTTAATAACCAGCTACTCTGCACTCAACGCTAAAAAGAGAGATGCTGAGCAAAGTGCTCCCTGTTGAGAGACATGGGCTCTCCATGGCACTTCCAGGTTGGTTCCTTGGCTGATGTCTCTGGCTGCACACAGACAGGTCGCAATAAGGTGTCAGGGTTTCCCAGTGGCACAAAAATACATGCCTTGAAGCTCGTAAAAGGACAATCAAAATGTTCTCCTAACATATAAATGGGACGAAATCAGGTCTGGCAGAAAGATGTTAGCAAAAAAGTTGAACAGCCTCCAGAGCAGTTAGGCTCTGAAATGGTTTTATGGATCCGAAAATTAAATCTGTATGAATTCCAAGCCCAAATTTCTCTTTGCCTCCTGATCACAGTGGAAGCAGCAAACTGGTCAGAAACCAGTCACAGCCCAGGAACTCAGCACTGTCAGTGGGGGTTCAGTCCTCAAAAAACCACAGGTTATCTTTAGGTCACTTCCTAAAGGAAACAGATATTGCCATTTGGATAAGTTATCTAAAAGTCAGACAACCAACCTATAGCTAGTGTCACTGTGATGTATGGGATATGTATCCATAGGAACATTTTCCATTGAAACGTCTGTCAACAAGAGAGACTTCCTATGCTTTAGGCTGCAGCGGCTCCGAACCTCCTCAGACACTGTCAGCAGAGCTGGAAAGGCATTGAACAATATAAACAATATTCCATCAATTTACAGCTTTTACTGAGTCCAAAGAAGACCACTGAGCTGCAATTACACCTTACGAAACATACAGATTAAAAGCAGGTCATTTAAAAAGAATTATATTCCCCATCTAGTTACAATGCCAAGATTTACACATTTGACCTCAACCGTCCCCATTTCTATTTCTAGACCACCAGAACTTTGAATGCTCTAAGACACACACTTCAGTATTTACAGCAAGAAACCTTCAGCCTCCCTGAAGCATTTCCAAAGCTGCAGAGCAGGTGCTGTGCTGGCAAAGCCCTCAGTCCCCAGAAAGCTTTCCCTGATGCACCCACCCTGCCCACATTCCTGGCCACCTCCAGTTATGAGTATCCTTTATGTGGCACAATTTTAACAACCTAAACATGAAGGAATCCCCAAAGAATGCCCTGCTTTTCCATCAGCACAGATTTAAAGAAAGGGAAGTTTGGCTCATTGTACCTGCCAGGTAAGCCACGCTCTGGGTGTTCACCTCGAACTTGTCACAGTTCCTGTGTTTGTTAACCAGAGCAAGAAGTGTGTGCAAAATCCTCACTGTCCTTGCTACAGTGGTAGGAGAAGGATGCCTGTACCCTAAGGAACAAAATATTGTATTTCATTTTTGAACTCATTAATATTTTGCAAATATTTAGTAATATTTTCCAGCAGTTCTCAGGACGCTCCATCTCAAAGGTCAGAAGCACATTGCTGACAGAAACTGCACATTCAAGACTAGTTCTTTCTGTCCCACCCCCCAAAAATGTATCATTTCAAATGTCTATGCGTATATTATATCTATTATCCCACAAATCAATCTTCTAAAAGGAACAGTGAGCCTGAGCACAGGCAAACACAGAGAGACGCTGGAGGAAGAAGTGAAGAAGTGCAGCAAATGAAGCCCCACATCCTGTGACAGTTCAAAACTTACAGCATTAAAGATCTTTGTAGGACATGTATAAAGGAAACCTGGCGAAGTCCTTTTGTCAAAGAACATTTAATTCTGCATCTACTCTGTACTGCAAGTTACTTAAAATCCACCACCCAGTTTGTCCCCATTATGCTTGGATTTGTTTTTATTTCTGAATTGAGAGTGTTCATCTCAAACAAACAGTAGCATACACTCTTTCTTACCTTTCAGGAGATGCCCCACTAGCGCAAAGTTGAAGTTGGAGTTGAAATTTAGCCCAACAAAATGATCCATCTGTTTGCAGTGCCATTCAAGTGGTCTTCTGATCTCCATGAACACCTCTTCTGGGCTCTGACCCACAAGAAATAAAATAAAAGAGCACCTCACTTGAAGTCACTCATCACATCTCAAGTTTGTTGCTTTTTTAAGTGACAAAATAGTTCTTTTAAGAGGTCACAGGAAAATATCAAACACTTTCTCACAGATCACATCTGGATATTACTGTTCCAGTTTCAAACAGAGTGACAAGAGCTTCACCTCCACATCTTAGTTTTGCTGTTGGTATCACTCAAGTGAAACAATTTCTAATGCAAATTTCAGTTTTAGTTGCTTAAGTAGTTTCCACAAGGACAAAGTTGGGTTTTTTTTTTTTTCCCTTCTTGAACAGCTCTAACTGCTGACATCACTGAAGGGTCACCAGAGCCGAGCGCTGCCCGCTCACCTTGTCGTTGAACACGCGCAGGCTGTCCAGGGTGTGCAGGTTCTGCTCCAGCAGGGCCGTTCCCGCCGAGTACAAGTTCACTTCATCCAGCTGCAGCACTGCCATGGCCACCCAGAAGAGAGCCTTGTGCATAGGGGAGTCCTGGAGGGAGACAAAGAGCCACAACTGCACTTTCAAATCAGTTCGTGCAGATGAAAGATAACCAGGACTGATGGGGGGGTTTGTCCTCCCTGTAGCAGGTTTTGTCCTCAGCCACATCCATTCCAAGAAAACAGATGCTCCTGTGGATCTCCTAGAACACTCCACAGGTGAGTAGTAGAAAGTCAATGAATTTCAAGGCTCTTTTCTGCCCCCCAAGCCATTCCTTCTCTCTTACATTCCTTCCCTTGCTCACAAAATGTCAGACACAGCCTGCCCTGTGCCAGGCTGACCAGAAAGAGCTCTGTTGTTTCAGTTTGAGAGCACACATTGGACAGGGGCTGCAGCCCTGCAAACAGACCTGCCCAGGAAGCTGCCTCTGAAAATCACAACAGCACACAGGAGGAACTGGCATTCAACACATCCTGGGGCTCTAAAGCAGAGACTTTTCTAGAAGAGGTTTTATTCACTAACAGCAGATCCACGAGGCTCTTTGCTCCAGTTGTACCCACTGGTTTGCTGCTCAAACAGGGAACTTGACAGTAACATCAGCAAACCAGACAGGCCTTGCCATTTCTCACAGCCCTGAAGTGGAAGGGACATATCTCAGCAACCAGACATCTGAAAGCCAAGACTGGAAATCCCGTGGAAAGAATGCCTGGGAACAGCCTCTGCCCACATGGCCACAGCCCAGCTTGAGGAAGCAGAACAGAATATTCTACAGCATTTCCAAAGCCTTTGCACAGGTCCCACAGACAATCTGCCCATATGTGGCACTTCCAAGCATGAGTCACAGCAGTCAAGTGTGAACTACCAATACCCCAACCCTTACTTTTACTTCTGAGATTATACCCACAAGTACAATTCTAATTTATAAAATGCATTCTCTGTTTACTCTAAAAAGCCAGTTATTTACCTTGTTAAGAAGAGGCTGCAGCTTGGTGAGGGCTATAACCGTGGCTTCTATTAGAACTTGGCTATTGTAATTATCAGGGCCTTTTAAACAGCTCTCAAGCCCCTTTTTGTGAAAAAAAGAAAAAAAAAAAAAAAGACAGTAATTAAAAATACAACCATAATTACATTTTGCTTTGTAAAAAGAAGATCAAAGCTCTACACAATAATTGTAGCTCTCAATTATTTCCAAAGCCTGAGCTCATTTTAAACCAATTCTCAAGAACTTTTCCAAATGGAGATTTACATAGCAGTGATACATGTACTGCTGAGAGCAGCTGCACAATGTGCACTGCAATAGTCAGGGTGCAGGGCACGGTGTAAGAGCTGGACAAAAGCTCTTTCATCATTTAGATGCCATTCAATTAAAGTTTATGTCCATAAAACTCTCATAAAATGCTTAAAGGACACATACTTAGCACACTGTTCCCTTGCTATGGAACACAACCTTCTTCAGAAAAATGGAACATCACTGTCAATCCAGGCCACCCGTTTCAATTTTTCCTGACATAAATGTCCTGTTCTTCACTATATTTTCTTACAACACATGAGGTTATGCACTTTCTTTACAAGTTGTGAATCGTGTATGCAGGCAAATGCCTTAACAGAAAATTTCTCATATATTTGAATACAGACTGCTGGATCCACCTCTCTCTCAAATTCTAAACTCAATCTTGACACCTATTGTAACTCTACAAGTCACAGCAGTGATGGAACTTATTGCCACTAAATCAACTCCAAATAAAAGGCTTGGCCTACAGAAAGTGTATTTCCAAACAATTCTATAGAAAAACATGCTTGAAAAACATATTTATCCTCAAATTATGCCAAGTTCTGTATTTGATGGGAAGACAGAGCTGAAAATAGCTACTTTATGAGTCACAAAGGAAAACTGACAGACCCACATACCTTGCTGAGAATTCGGATTATTTGTTTTATTTGTCCGTGAGACACACGTTTACTTATACAGCCAAAGACAACCAGTGCTCTTGGCTGCAGGGAGGGGTTATACTGGAATGCAAACCTGTGAAGAACCAGAGAACACTGTATTAAACAACACGTTTAATGAGAACTCGGGGTGTGCTACAACAGGCAGAGAGGGGTCAGGGTGTGAGATCCACGACGTACTTTTGAGCTAGTTCAGTCCATTGGTCCAGCCACTTGCACGTTGGAATATCCCTCATACAAGCCTGAAAAGAATTAGACTGTTTGAATCAACATAACACTGAGAAGAAGTACTTTTAAAATTCAGAACATGCAGCATTTACCCTCAGAAGTCAGCTCTTAACTATTTATGACCATCCCAGGAGACACATTTCCCTGCAGAACTGGGCAGCAGTGCCCTTCTCCCTCAGGGATACTTTCCTTCGGCCCCACTCACCTCCATGATCTCCAGCAGAGCTTCAGTGACAGTTTCCAGCGAGGTCAGTGCAAAGGTCTCCCTCTCGTAGGAGCCGGGCGAGAAGGACCTGTCGCGGTAGCTGGAGCGGAACGCGATGACAGCGGCCGATTTCACTTTGCTGATTCCAAACAGCAAATAAAACTTGGGCAGAGAGAACTCGGTCAGGCTCAGCCTTAAAACTTGCTTGGTCTCCTCTGTTGGATAAAGTTTTACATGTTAGATTTACACCATGGAAGTTGAAACCCACATTTGGTGTCCACCCTCCCAGGAGCACAAAAGCAGATAAGCAGCCTATAGGTCACTGCACATTCCAACTGTTCCCTTTGCTGCTGCTCCCCAAAGATGCCACAACAGCTGCTCCCTTGCACTGATTGTTGAAACCAGGCACAAGGAAGAGCATTCTGAAAACAGGTACTAAGCAACATCTTTAAAGATGTGGTTCTGTGACTTCTCCTCACACTGACTCAGGACATGGAAACCGGAGCATTCCTGAAATACCAAGAGAACAGGAGGCTCAAGCAGCAAACTCTGCCTTTTGGCTCTGGCACTGACATGAAGGAAGTCACTTCAAGCAGAGGACAATGATGGCCCTGCTACAGGCACTGAGCACTGTTACAATTCTGCACTTGCAGTGTATTTCAGTGTACTCCAAACCCCCTGTGCCAGCAGGAGGGCTCCAGGCCCCCTATGCCAAAGGACAGCCTCTCGTGTGTGTGTGTGTGTCTGTGTGCGTGCACGTGCACCCACTCACCCTGTCCATATATACAGACATAAAATAAGCTTTCAGATACTTAAAAAAAGATTACAGAAACTTGGAAAATTTTTTCTGCACAAAATCCAGCATGGTTTTACACTGTGCTTCTGGGGTAAGAAGGGGCTAATTGCTAACACCTGTTATTTTAGCAGTGCTGAAATACAACAGTAGATAAAATCCCTGTTTAACACCACAGCTTCACAATGCCTTATGTAATTGATATTTTTGTTACCACATTATGCAACCCTTCACAAGATGCACATCAGCCAGTTTTAGCACTGATTGTATTTTCTCCTTTGCCTTACCAGAAAATCACTAGTACTTTCTTCTCTTTCTCTAAAGCCCATTATACAAACAATTTACATTATGCCCCTGCTCTAAATGAGGTATTTTTTACTTCCATACTCATTCCTTGTTGATTGTTCTGATTTGCAATCAAGCTGAACCACAAACCACTGTTTTCAAACTTTCAGAACAGCTTGCAGAGAGAAAGACAACTCAAGTATTTGTTAAACAAATTAAGGAGCAACCAGCTTCACTGAAAACCCCAAAAAACTCACCGCTGAAGTGAAGCTGTGAACAAGTGCAAAGAGAGTGAATGATGTTGATGACGAGGCCATGAGTGGAAGCTCTGAGGGAAAGGGGCCCCGTGGCCACCAGCAGAGTAACCACGTGGAAGAGGTAGGGCAGGTGTGCAGCCACATCCAGGGAGTTGTTGAAGGAGAGCATCAGCATGTAGCGTGCCAGGATGGCAATGTCATCCCACATCAGGTGCTGCTCCAGTGTGGGAGTGGGGGACAGGCAGGTCTTGTCAATGATTTTACACATCCTCCCAATCACCTGGAAAGAGAACAGACAGTCTGCTGAACTCAAATGAAGAGCGCAGCGAAAATTTCAGTAGAAAACATCACAATTCAACACTGAAGTTATTCTATTGCTTGGAACCCATTTTATAATGGTTTTTGCATTGTTGCCTGTACTGAGATCAGAGAGCATCTCAGTGTCACATTAGGAGGTAAGACGAAATCAATAAATAAAAGGAAATCAGGGCAAAGAGGGAACTCACTTTGCTTGACACGAGTTTGACATTGCCCGAAGCCAGGGCCACAGCCGTGTCTGCCATCACCTCTGCTTTGATGGAGCCTAAGCCCCCCGTGGCACTGGTTTTGATGAAACTGTCCAGCACCACATCCAGGAGATCTGTTATCTGAGAGAGAGAAAAAAATCCTCAGATTAATTCTGGTTTTCCACAGCCAAGCACCAGTGAAATTTGCAACTGTGCATTTCTTTAGCTGAAGATGCACAACTATCACAGGCTGAAGCATCAGCTTCAGTGACTTGCTAGGCTTTTGGCAAAAAGCTTCATGTAAATTTTAGAACCATAAAGCTGAATTTGATCAGGTTTTACTCAAAATGTTTCAGTACTGTGGAGAAACTAGAACCTATTTTGCACCAAATTTATTTTATTTTCCACTTTAAAAGCATAACTATTAATAAAATGCAGAACACAGTAAGAAGGAACTGGATTTGCAGAGGAAAAAAAATTCCAAGAAAATAAGCAAGTTCTGATGTGTCAAAGATCTTGCTTAGAGCACAGTCGTGTGTGAATATGGCTGCCAGTAAAATATATTTCTTGTCATGCTTAAAAAGAGACATTTAATATGCATGCAGGTAAGAATGTAAACTGCCCAAGAGCACAGAGAACCCTCAAACTGTAGAGATAACACACAGACCAAGACTGATGCTATTTCAGGACTGGTTCCAACTCAGCTCTCACTAGTTTATGAAAACTGGTTGCAATTCTGGTCAGGTCAACTCAGTCAACAACAGAACTTTCACTGACTGCTGTGAAATATTTCATCTTTTATGTTCTCCATATTTACCTGCTTACCGACTCTGATACCAGACATAACAGTCATATTGCTCTCAGTGTGATTTATACTTTCAAAATAAGATGGGTTTTTTTTTTGTTTTGTTTTGGGCTGTTTTGTTGGGGTTTTTTCACCAATTGAACCAGAAAGAAAATGCACTCATGCATCCATTTGTGAGGTCTCCCACATTCCCCAAGAGCAGCTCTTTGATGCTGGGCTGCAGCACTCTGGATGACAGTTAAAAAAAAAAAAAAAAAAATCACTAAAAATAGTGTGCCAAGGTGGGGGGAAGTTGATGCAAAGCTCGTGAGTGAGCCTGGCCACAGGAAGCAAAGCTGGTCTCATTTGCCCAGACACCTCCTCCTTGAATGGCACGTATGATGTCAGCTTTGCTCTTCTCATGGTCTTTACTTTGCATGGGAGGGTGAGGACAGAACTTGGCTGTTAAGCTAATCATGAACAGGATTGGAATAAAACTGTTTCTGCTTCAAAAGTGCAAACAGAAAAAAAGTGTTTTTATAATGCCATGTCCCTCATATGCCTCAATGTCAGTGCTTTGCTCTTTCCATCCAGCACCCTTCATCACTGGGTTCTGATCAAATAATTACTAGTAATACCAACAACTTGTAATTTTCAATTCTCAGTAAGGCCCAGGAACCCATGGTTAGAAGCCAGAGTTCAGTATTGATTTTATGAAGTATTTTACAGAGTGGAAATTTCAGAAGAACTTGCACACCACTCTCCACACTCCTCACATACCTGGGGTATGTTAAGAGCCATTTTATTCTTCTGCATTAACATTTAAGTGGTTAAAAACTCTATAAATCTGTTTACAAAAGATGCAGAATTTGTACCTGTCCAAGACTTCCCCATATCTTAGCTTGAATGGAAGGATACATCTGTTTTTCATTTATTGTCATTGTTATGAGCTTATCCAGAATGGCAGTGACTCGCTGGCGCTTGGCATCGTCGTTGTGCTTGCAGAACCTGACCAGGTTGGACAGCCAGGGAGTCATGTACTCCAGACACAGGTGTTTCAGCTCAATACCTGAAAGAAAAATGCACCTTGTAACACAGAACCAGCACTGGCCTCCATTTACAAATCATTCTTCAGGAGCAATTTTCCCTTCAGTTTTACTGTTTAAACTAATTACTAAAATTGAAAATATTGTTACAGCAAAGACTACTGAGTGATCAGAAAAGCTTCATAAAGAAATACATCTACTACTGACATCCAAGAAACATCTGCAGGCATCCAGCAAGGAGATGGTGACATTTTAGTATCTTATTTTGAGATGTGACACAAAAATGTGCACATTCAATGTTAGGCAGGACTACTTGATTTAATGTCTTTTTACTCTTTAGAAAATATTCTAAACAGCTCCAAACAGGGCTGTGTTATACCTGGAAAAAATAGATGCAAAAGGAGAGCAACAGAGCCATACGTACAACTGAGAAAGAGGATTCTCTGAAAAGATTAGTTCTGACATGATTAAAGAACCCTGTGACTCTTCCATGGATGTATATTCCATGTATATCACAGACCTCAAATTTAGGTTTTTGTTCTGGAATATTCTCTACTTCTGGTACATTAATAACAGCCAAAGTAATCACTGTAAAAACTACCACAGGGATATGAGAAGAACCATTTGTATTGTGGTCTCTCTAAATGAACTGAACCCTCTAAATGAAGGAGATGTCCAGTAAAACTCGTGTTAACATTTATTTCCAAGGTTTTTTTAAAAAAAGGCAGCTGGCTTTTAATCTGCTTCAGGAGAAAGGAAAGGGCACATTCAAATGTGAAAAGTTTTGTTCCAAAAGCTGCCATCCAGTTTGGGAAACTGCCTGCCTGTGGGGTGTTCCACTGCTCAGCTCCAAAGACAGACAGAAATGGATCATCTGAAAAACAGCTCCAAGAAGAATTTGCAATTTAAACCTGTTGTGACTCAGAAAGCTTAACTAAGCCAGACAGCTACCAACCTAAATCTTTTCAAATTCAGGGTGAGCATTAACAAACACTAGAGCTACTCACTGGATTTGCTAAATCCTGAAATACACTCCTCCAAGAACTCCAAGGTGAGGTGTGGCTCGTTTGCTGCAAGGGTCTTACTGATAGATACAATAAATAGTGTGTTGTTGGCAGGGATACACAGACCTGAAGTTTCCAGTAACTGGCCCTCAATCTTTAAATTAAAGGTACAAGTTAAGGCACATAGGAGATTATAGGCAGCAGACCTGTAACAAAGCAAACAACGTGATTTGTAGTTTTCTTTTATGTTTGAAAATGTGCACATTATTTATCACAGTAACAAGTATTGACATTTTTAAAACCAAAGCCATATTGCTAGAGTAGAAATTATATAAATCCTGAGCTTTTCCCCTGCACCAGTTACAATTCAGAGACAAACACACTTGCCTTGGAGAAATAGAAGAAATTATTCTTCCACTTGCTCTGAACATTTTTTCTGCTGAGGTTACAGAGTGTATTTGAAGAGCTTTGTATTGGACTTCTCAGAATGGCTTGCAGTTCCAGGAAATCCTAAATCATTCCAGGTGCACCTGAGCTGCTGGAGAGAGCCTGCTCAGGGCCCAGAGGTGCCCCTGGCCAGCACCCAGCCCGGAGGAGCCTGTTCTGACATGAATCATGAGCCTGCTCTAAGGGGTACAGCTCCCACACTATTAAACAACAAGTTCAACACCATGGAAATCAAAAGTACCTAATAAACATACAGTGCAAAGCAGAAGTACTTCTTATAAAGAGAAATAAAGCTTCCTACATGACTTCAGTTCCTCTCACAGTGTGTGCCACTCTTTGCCTATAGAAACCCAATCTCACTTCACTAAAAATAATTTTTTATGGAGCTATGGTAGCAGAAAAACGGTTTTGTTCAAGACAGATTTTCTAACACAAAGGAAACCTTGGAAAGAATTCATATTTCTAACCAAAGCTGGTATTGATTTCAAAGCACTGTACCTCAGACTGGGGTCTGAGCTCCCCAGGTTGAGCAGTGCTATGTTCAGCAGCGTTCCAGGGACATCCTTGGGACGGATTTTGGTGTGCTGAGGGATGGAGTCTGGCTGGGACAGCTCCCACCGTGTCCGGATGTGAATGATGGACCTCACGATGGCTTCACACTCCTGGTGCATGAAGGTGAGCGGAGTGCCTTGGTTGGCAATGGTCAGGGTAAACTGGTTCTCATCAACAAGACATATTTCCTCAATTTCAGAGGCGTAGTAGATGTCATTTAGAAACACTGTCTGGCCCAGGACTCGTGTTCGTTCCGCCGAAGTCACCTGCACAGCTGTCGACCCAACCTTAGAAAGGGAATGGAAAATTCGTTCAGCACCTATTGCTAACCATATGAAAAGTCTGACACTTCTAATTTCATAAAAGATAAATGTACAAAATTTTATACTTTCTCACGGTGCATACTAGATAGTTGTTATTTCTCCTCAAAACAGGAGAGGAGAATAAAGAGACTGAAAAATCACACTCCAATCCTCATAAAAATCACTAGGAATACATTAAAAGCACTTACTTTAATAGAAACTTTGGTGTCTTTATGAGCCAGTTTGAGAGCATTATGAAACACTTTCAAGTCCTCCTCCAAAGCCAAGGTGGCTGCTGGGAGCTTCTGCTGGTCGTGTTCGATGTGCTCTGCCAGCTTCCCTGGAGAGTCTATGAAAACAAGCCTTTTGCTTCCTTTCAAACCTGTCAAGAGCCTTTCATGGTATTTGGTGTATTCTCTGACCCAAGAGTTACAGTTATAAATAAAAACTGCTGCAACATTTTCATAAGCAAAGCCTGGAAAAACTACAAACCATTTAGAAAGAAAGTCTGTTTTAAAGCGATTACTGGGGCCAGCGTGTGTGAGGTCCACCACGATTTCATATGGCTTTGCATAGTATGGCTTCAGGGTCAGCAGCACGTGGTAGATCAGCAGATCACCATTGATCTGACCAGTCTTGAACCTGCAAGACAAGACAGGCATTGCTGGGGTTACGTTTGGGAGCCCCAGCACCAACACCTGGGTTTCCAGGCACAGGAGCAGCGCACACACCATGGACACGAGCCAGGCTGGCCCTTCCCACGGCTCTGTGGGGGACACTCTGGAGCTTGACTTGGGATTTAACTTCCTCCCAAAGTGCCCCACAACCTCCCACAGCCAAGTGACCTCCAGGAGGTTTGTTCAACAAAAGGAAAAATCAAATCTGTGCTGGAGTAGCAGTGCATTAATTGGACCAAAGTTGGATTGCATGGAAAGAGCTCAAGAATTTCTTTAAAAATAAAAGGATAAGTGCCTCTAAATTTGTTACCATTTTTGAGATTCAAATTATATCTATTTTTGTATGTAGAAAAATATACTTGTCTCAAGAGTTTTCATTAAGAATAAATAAACATTCACACCCCAACTTCTTCAGATCAGACCCGTTCCATTTGCTATATCCTGCAGCACTCTAGTGCTTGGAGGAGTGTTTCTAAGAATGGTCAGTCCTCTGAGGACCACAGAGGATTTGTCTGCAAAAATAACTCTTTCCAGAAAAACATTCACGTAATTAAGAATAAAGAAAAATATTCACATAATTAAGAATAATTTTTCTCATTTAAAGCACTGTCTGAATTTTGAGACTGGGCAACACATCGGTCTAAACCACACCTCCAGAGTTCACACAGCAGACAGAATTCTACTGGGAAGAATTAATTAAAAATAAATTCATTGGTAGCTCATGAAAATTTAAGGTACTTTTAAATACCTGCCACTGTTCTAAGCTGTCATTAACTCAACTCTTTCAAGGCAAACAGGCTACAGGAAGAGCTCATAATAAATGCTGTAGGCACAGATGTATCTTTAAGGGTATTGGGGCACCTTCTCATGATAACACCTGAGTGCAGGACACTCGAGGAGACAGATTTCATGAACACAGAGCATTTTTGTGTCTGCCCAAGAGGCTTTTTTTTCCTGTTGCTGCTTCCTGTTCTCTGAGAGCTAAGTTGGGCAAGTTGGTGTTTTTCCCCCACTAACGTGTCATGGTATAGCTGTTACCAAAGGGAAGTGTGTCATCACTGTCATTTTAGTTGCCCACTTAAGAGTAACCGACACGTAGTTTCAGTTACAGATTTGCCTAAAAAATACCAGCAAAAATCTCATCTACACTGATGGTCGTTTGCAACCTAAGAGCAACAAAAGAAATTTTATTGTTAAAGAATTAATATCTGAAACACCCATTTTCTGTTGATTACATCTTGCCAAGGTAAGTACCCATTTTCCTTCTCCTATTTTAAGTTGTACTTCAAAGTTTCTTACGTTTTGTAGAAAATTAAATGCACAAGTGTTTTTAAAGAAGTCAAAGTAACTCAAAGATAGTAACAAACTGCAGAAATATTATCTCCAACTGAATCAAGGAAGCTGATAAACTGTATTTTTAGTCATGTTGAATGTTATTCACAATCAGACTCCAAGGAATTAGCAGTGACAGTCACTACATAGCTCTGTTGTTCCTGCCCTGCAGATCTCGCTGGGTACTGAGACTCTCTCAATACCCAGACACAAAGGGTTGAACTAAAAACCAAAACAGCTCTTTAAAGATCAGTTCCTTTGCTCTCATGATTTTTAAGTGAAGCCCTTCACGCCATCAGTCTGTTGATTTTTAAGAAAAGCCCATCTGGTCTGGAACACTACAATGAACAGAGGCCTCAGTGTGCTGGGGCAGCAGGAGGGAGCTGCTCCCTGGGCACTGATGGGAACGCTGAGTGTGTCCATGCCCAGCCCCGTCCTGCTCGGTGACTGGAGCCCCAGCTCAAATGGGGGGGGG
>VWZG01010450.1:142985-162976 GCA_013396735.1 Grallaria varia | reverse complement strand
GGGGCAAAAAACCAGGCTTGGCTTTATTTGTGTCTTTTTAAAGTGTGCATCCTCAGGTGACTTCTACCAGATAAAGATAAAAAGTCCTACTTGAGCTGGAGTTGATTATTAAGATGGTTTCTAGTTCAAACTTAACCATCAGGATTCAGCTCAGCATGGACAATGATTTTATGTTATGGGTGAACTGCAAAGTTAAAGACACAGATCTTTTGCTGCTCCTTTGTCGTGTAAGGAGGGACCCCTCTCACACAGGTGTGTCACTGCTTTCCCTTCACCTGGTCACACACCAGGCACATCCTTCTCTGCTCTTCCCTCAGCCCTTCCACGTGCTGCCGTTTGGATTTTGCAAGACAGCCAAATTTGCCCCTCTGATTTCTGGGACTGAATTCTTTGGTAGGCATGCAAGCTTTTGACTACGAGAAAAGCAAACACTGTCTGGAGTATTGCAGAATTGCCTAATTTTACACACACCAAGATATGCTTCATTACCATTTGTTCAAGAACAAATATACTTATAGAATTAACACTGTTCCTTTTGGTCATTCTCTGTATTATTTATATCTGAACCAAACAGAGCCTGTAACATTTGAAGGAAACATTTTGATGTGTTACTAGGGTTGGATGAAAGAGACACAGGATGGGACCCCAGCCCTAACCTCTGAAGGGCTCACAGGTGCAGCCTGGCCCACACAGCACCAGGGGGTGGGTCACAGCTTGGCTGAGTCCTCACTGCTATTTTGAGGTTTTTATCTCTGTATCAGACCTGTATCAGTATCACAAATACATTTCCTGCCCTGCAGACAAATTCAACAGGTATAAATTTGAATACCACACAAATGTGAAACAGAACACACTAATGGTTAATCTCATGTGCATCATTATCTGCGGCGTTTTAAAGATAATGACACAATCTGTAGCATGTTTGGAAGAAAAAGACAAGAAGCACATTTGTGGTAGACAGTTTTTTGTGCAAAAAGGCAAAAAAATTGGAGAACAAAGATTTTCTGGGGCATTTTAAAGTACTCCAGACAGCTGTGCTAGGAAAGAGAAACAATTCACAAAAGTTACTGCTGTCACAGGAACATTTTGGATGAAAATTTTTCTATAAACCTCCAACAGTCAAAAGTTAGAGATAACTAATGGTTTCACAGTAGCGAGTGCTCGAACTCGTCCTCCTCCATCCACTAAAAGCAAGGCCAACTTACATACGTTTTCCACCAAAAGGCTGCTGCCTGCTGTTCCCTGAGAGGTCCAGTTCAAACCTCTAAGAACCAGCATTTGCTAAACTAACACCATCATGTGTGATTTTGCAGGGGACTGCGCAGGAAGATGAAGACAAAGAGACACAGTAACTCATGCTTGGCCCTCCCTGTCATGGTCATCTTTTCCCTGTGTTTGCAAACAAGTGCAAACCACACCAGTTACCCTGGATTTAGAGATGAAACCAGGAATCCCATCAGCCAAAACCTCAGCGGGAGCCAGAACAGAACAGAAGCCAACACAAATTCTCCTCTGAGCATCAATTTCAGCAGCAAAATTACTAGTTCTGAAATGCAAACTACCAGGCAATCCTTCTTCTCCACCATGGCCCCAAATCCAACATCCTCCCCTGCCACCAGTGCAGTTTCTGCCCCTGGAGGAGCTGGGAATACCAGCAAACCCAAGAGTCCAACGACCAAAGAAACACGTGAAGACAATAAGTCTCTCATACTGATTTGTTTCATTATCATTGCAGTACTTGTGCTTATCTGCACCTTCCTATTTCTGTTGACAGTTGTAATAGCAAATAAATTGTCCTATCTCAAAAAAACCCAGCAGAGAAAACGCAGGCCCAGGAGCAACGGTGATGTTGTGGCCACCAACAGCTTATGGCCAGTGGCAGCAGGAACGTGGCAGAGGATGCCCAAGGAGACAGCTGGAACAGAGTTGATAATGCAGGACTTGATATCAGGGAGGGATGCCACAAACCAAAAGAAAACCGAAGATGAAACTACTGAGAAACTCACTAAAGCAATAGATAACGAACAGGAAAACAAAGAACCATCCCAGGCACACAAACCCATTTTAGCCAATTTTGTCGTTGAGATTTAATTCACACTCAGGTAAAAATTCATCTTTAGTTTTTTCTACGTCATTAACATAAGGCAAAAACTCAGGTTTTATATAACAATATGAATTTTTCCCCAGGAAAGCTAAATTCAGATTTTAGAGTTCTTCCCTTATGCCACTGGGAATGCTACAGCCATGTGTGGATCTAGTAGGGAGTAAGATTGTGTTAAATAGCTTTCTGTAAGGAGTGTCAGGACTGGTTTTACTCCTTTGAACAGAAACCACTGTGACAGGAGCTGAACAGGATAAAACAAAGGGGCAGAAACAGCCCACGCTCAAAGACCATGAGGGGGAACAAGGGAACAGACTGTTAGTCTGATAAATGCACCAAAGCAGGAGGTGCTGCACAGGTACAACCAAGTTACTTTTTTAAGAAAACCATACATCAACCACAACTTCAGTTCAATCACTGAATCAGGATGTGGTCCCTCTCAAAATGCCCTCTTGTTTTTTTCCATCAAGAACTTATTAAACCAGCTTAATTCCTTTGGAACCAGACTGGGATTTGAATCATATTTATTGTGTTTCAATATTGTGTATGAATAGATGAAGTTTGTGTTACTTGTTAGAATATGAGAACTGTTTCAATTTGTTATCTCCAGTAAACTTGCAACATCCATTTCTAAATAACTTGATTTATGTGATGTCATTTCTCTAAGTTAAAATATTAGAAAAATTGGCATTTGGGAATGTTATATTCCTGTAACATTAGCTGAGCTCAGTAAAGGTCTGTGATGACTAGCTGTGATTTCCCTCATCACAGAAACACACTCTACTTTCTCCTAACATCAATTAGAACATGCCAAAAATTTCTCAAAAATAAAACTTTTAGTTTCAATCTTCTCAGAGAGATCTGATTCCCCAATAATTCCAGGGAAATGCCTCTGTCTGGTCTCCCTGCAGCAGAGCTTTGCTGTTTCAAGGAAATACGAGAAGGTTTTCACAAGCTACTTCTTGGGTTTGAAGACCTGTTGCCCCACGGTTGCAAGTGCTGAGACTGCACAGTGTCAAAGCTCCAAACATCCTGGGCAGCTGCAACAAACAGTTCTGATGCACAAGGTGGTTGTATGAATTTGAAAGAATCAGGACACGACTGAAACCCCAACTCCATTAGATCAGCCAGTCACCAGGCTGAAAGGGCAGGCACAGGGGCAGCAGAGAGGCAGGACCACAGCAGAGTGGCAGCCAGGAGGGACAGAGCTCAAAGGATGCAACTGGCCTGGCTCAAAGTAGTAAGGGGAAAAAAGCTGGAAGGAGTTCACATGCTTAGCCTAGAACGGGGAGTCATTAGAAGATGAGTTCATTGGACATGGAAAGAAAAAACACCCATGAGACAAATTCCCATGAATCTCCCATAAACCACAAACTCAAACCCAAGAGCCCCAAGAGAGGAGTGCAGCTCACAAGTGGAATGGGAGGGCAGAGGATTATGTCAGGCATCCCCAAAATATGAGGAGACAGGCCAGGAGACGGATGAGGGGACACTGCAACAGAGCAGTGGTGACAACCCAGGACCCAGAGGAGACAAACAAAACATCTCACAGGGGTAACAAAGAGCTAAAGGGCAGGGCTGGGGATGCTTCACTGCAGTCACCTTCTCCTTCCCCAAAACGACAGGCAGCAACAGCAGAGGCTGTGCAAGGTCTGAAAAAAGACTCTGAGATAGACAACATGAGAAACTATCCTGGAGTAGACCCGCCCCCAGCCAGGAAGGCAACAGAACTGACCCAGCAGAATGGATCCATACGAGGCAGCCAGACTGCACACAGCAACAGCCAGAGTCAGTGGGCAGCTGGGCGAAGGAATAACCCAGCACTGTCATGAAAAAAGCAGGAAAAGAAGGAAAGAATCCTGATCAGATTGGTGGAAGGAAGGAACAAGAACTGCCAGTGAGGTGGGAACTGTGGCAAAAGACAGGGAGAGACTATGGGGATTGAAGAGAATGGGGATGAGACAAAGGAATCAGACAAGAGATATTGAGTTACAGTGCAAGTGCGGGATCAGGGTGTGTGTTTGCTGCAGAGGCAGGGAGAGTATCAAAAAGAGAAGCAGTGCAATCAGAAGAAAAGCACAACAGGAAAGGCAGGAGATGAAGCAGCTGTGGAGCAATCTGTCAGCACCCACTGGAAAAACACACTCACAAAATGCCACGAGGGCATATTTGGTGTGAGTTTCTTTTTGCCAGGCACCCTTTCCAGGCAAAAATGGTCAAGGAGACGAAAGTAGTTTCAGTGACTCTACACAGTATGGACAACAACAGACAGTGGGAAGCTGCTGCTCAGAGCACAGCCCCCCATCAACGATGGCAGCAGGTACCAACATGGTCCAGACAGACAAAAAGGGGGGGGCTGGCCAAGGGTGAAACCTGGAGTTTATCTGCCCCTTAATACAACCACACAACTGAAGATGCGTAAGAGCCAGACCCCGTGATCACACAGCTTTCCATGACTCACTGCCCAAGGCTGGCGTTCCACTAATAATCCTGAAAGCACCAAACCCACCACTGAAATTACATCAGTGACTCCAATCCAGTCCAAATTTGCATAGTTTTTGACTCATACAGAAGGAACTATTTCCTACAAAGACAGGCAAACAAGTCATTTATGAATTTCCAGGTAGGTGTCTCTCATGGCAAAAGCCACTAACATGTTTTATAAAGTCCACCAGTGACAGCAGAGCAGAGCAGTTTGTTTTTCATGCGATCTCTGAGATAAGGCTGTGAGCTCCCTGCTCTCAGCACTTCCTGCACCAAGTGTTGGCCAACTTCCTCTTGAGCTGCACAATCTTTAGCATGAAAAGAGCCATTTTAAGCTGCTCTGAGCACACAGTCTGTCTTCCTGAGGCTTCAGACAACAAAGTAAGACGACGCTCGTTTGAGAGACGATAACGTACAGGTAAGGATCAACTTCATAATGGAAAAGCTCCGTATTTGTATTATTAGGGTTGAAATGGAACTGCACTGTGTTTAGCATATCCCAGCTTCGGGGCGTGTTCAAAGCTATTGTTGAATGTTTGTATCTTAAAAGTATGAGGGTTTCAAATAGGTTGTTTGGGGATATTATTACAAATTATCATGAACTCTACATCTAAGTATTATTTGACTCTAGTTTAAAAAGAGGTGAGTAGAATAAAAATTCAATTGAATCATTTTGACCTGTTACAAACCTGACAGAGTTCAGATCCTGATGTTCTCAAGACGCATTAATTCACTACTTATGTGTGTTTACACTGTTGCATCTAAAATTTAATTTTGCTTATTTGTAAACCCGTAAAGACTGATGAATATTAATTTCCCAGGAATAGCTTCACAGGACTAGCACTGTAGTAACTAATGAATTAGCTCAAATTGCATGCAAGTGACTTCAGAAGGAAAAGTTCTGTGGAGGGCATGGATTTTAGGGTGTTTGCTTCATAAGGAGATGTTCAGAAATCTGAACTCTAATCAGTAAGGAAAAAAAAAATCTTTTTCATGCCAACAACTCAACATTTGCACAATCTCCTCCATTGTTCTGTCTAAGATTTTAGTTATAAAACAGTTTACCATTAGAATGCCATTCCGTTACAGTATCAGTACTTGGTAAACTATTAAATATTTTGCTATCCTGAAGAGAAGTGAGAACAGGAAATAAAAGTTTAAGAGAACTCTGTAGAGCCTTTCAGTTTGCTCTCAGCTTATATCCATCACAACAAGCCATTTCTTCTCTCCCGACACCCATGTGTGTCAATCCTGCTGCCAGTGCTGCAGAGTGTGTTCCCAGTTCATGACCAGTTGCATGATTGATAAAGGTTAGTTTGAAAAGTTAGGACTGCTCTGCTGATGCCTTTTTCTGATAAGGTGAAAAAGATAAAAATAATCAAGACATTCTCTTTAAAAAGTTACTAAATTAGAATGATCACTGATGGTGAAAATCTGCTGTCATTTGTAAAGTCAGTGACAAACCTGCTGATCATGCAGATGGAAACAGGTTTCAAATCTGAAACATTGGGTCGAGTGTTATTTCACTACAATGATATTAATATAAAATTGTTTGGAGGCAGTAAAGTGTAACCATACAACAAATGCAGTTTCCATGTTACCATGTTCTGCTTCTTCCCTGCAATAGGAGAGGACACATCTAAAGAGGCTGGAGGGAAGCAGCCAGCAACCAGGTCATACTGGTTTTCTTCTAGGAAGAAATCTGGCAATCCCTTTCTACAGCAGCACCTCAACATGTTTCTGTGACTGAAAGCAATTCACACACCAGTGTCAGGAGTCCAATGGCAGACAAAACTCTGTATCAGCTGCAAACAACCGGACTCAGTTTACAACAATCTGGCCCAGCACCTCAGGTGCCCACAGGAGAGGAAGAAGCTGGTGATGGCAGCTGGGTAGCAGCACTGATCATTGGCAACATTTTGGTTAGTATGATACTGGCAATTATTGTAATTCTCCTGTGGAAATGCTGCATGAGGCCTGAGTCTGCTCTGGCCAGTTCCCACTGGGCAGGCCGGTCTCCCTTCACTGATGGAGACACACCAGAACTCTTCGTGGACTCTGACCAGGATAACAAACGGTCATCAGTGTTATTCATGTTGCCTTGGAAATTGAAACAAGGCCCAAACTTAGTGCAGGAGCCCACTGGATCAGAGAGCCCATCCCACCCCACTACCAGCAATGAGAATGGGCAGCTGTCTCCCACGGACGGAGGCGGCTCCGGAGTCGCACCAGAAGCTCCCGGCACAGACCCACCTCCAGCTCCCTCCACAGAAACAGTGAATGGTGCAGGTGACTCCTGTCCTCACCCAGACCCTCCACCTGAGTCCCAAGACCTGCCACCTCCACCTGACTGGCTCAGAGAACCCCCTGAGGATCCCAGCTCAGATCCCAGCAATCACTCAGGATTTCCCTTGGAAGCAGAGGAGCCACCACCCCCACCACCCGAGCTCCTCATTCAGGAGCTTCATGAACCACTGCCCCAGGCAGAACAACCTTTGGAGATCACCAAAATTAATTGAGAGAACACTTCACAGTCTTCTGAAACCAAGTATTTTTCAAGTAAGTGAAAAAAGGAGAAGCTGACGCAGACAAGAACAGTGAGGCCACAGCACAAGCGTTTCCCTGGTGTTTCCCAACTTCAGCTTTCACAAGAGGGAACTACCTGCTTCTGCCTGAAGCAATTCATTTCCAAATATAATACAAACTGTGCCCACTCATTACGTGCAACTGGAGATTCCAGAGGTGGGGGACCACAGAAGCCGGCACACACACTGCGGTGTGTGCCAGTACAGACAGACACACGTGTCACACACACACGGAGACACAGCTCCCAGAGACAGCCCAGCTTCAGAGGGACTCAGGGTTCCTCCGTGGTGTCTGCTCCACTGGGCTCTGTAACTGAATGCAATGAATTCCAGGCAATTTTAATAAAGTTTTCTATTTCAAAGATGTTTTGGTCACTTAAAGCCCAACTGAGTATTCGCTTAGATACAGAGCTTTGAATTCAGAACAAAGTCTGAACCGTCTGTCATCCCTGGAAGTGTCCAAGGCCAGGCTGGATGGGGCTTGGAGCAACGTGGGCTAGTGGAAAGTGTCCCTGCCCACGGCAGTGGGTGGAACAAGATGAGCTCTAAGGTCCCTTTCAACCCAAATCATTCTGGGACTCTATGATTCACATAAAAGCCTATTTTCTGCCTGGTACTAGTGGATTACAGCACCAACCAAATCCTCCCAGCAGCCACAGGGTGTTCTTTACTACTAGGAATGAGATTTCCATTGAGTCAAATATTATCAAAGAGTTGACTGGCATCAAATCTCCAGTCCCTTTACACTACAATCTGGTAAAAGAGAGAATAGTGTGAGTGAACAGTAAATATCATCACGACTAAAAAGCTCAAATGGTCCCAAACACCTGAAGAAAATTACAAAAAGGTTTTCTTGTACCTGGAGACTTTGGATTGCTGCGCAGAAAGTTTGCAGCACACTCAGGAAGATGATTAGCAGAACTAGCTGTGCACATTCACTGACTGCTTCCTCTGAAGCAGTATTTTCTGAACACTCTCAACAACTAATACAGATTTTAAAAATTCATTTAATGTTTCATGGATACCAGATTCCTTTGAACTCAAGGTGTCCAAGTGCTTTGTGTGCTTATCTCTGGGCTCTGAGTACCAGCAAAGCTCACTCCCCTAACACCAGCCTTTGCTAAGTTCAGTTTTGGGCAGGAAGCAGTAGGGTGGTCTCAGAAGTAAATTAATTTTTACTTTTCTTTCCCAGTGTTACATATTTATATTTACAGACAGAAGCTGCTAGCTGCACAACTTAATTTGCCGTGACAGCTCTGCAAAATGGCACAGAGTTTGGAGCTTTGACTTTGCTTGAGTAGGGAATAGATTTGTGGACGTAGCACAGGGCACAGCTTTACACACAATAAACTTCAAAACCTTTAAACTACCACTAAAAGAAAAAGCAGTAAGTTATGCAAGTGCAATTTGAGCCTGCTGTGCATATAATGGTGATAGGAAAATATATTTCTAATTTTTTCTTACAGTTTACAGAAGTTGTGTGACTGGCTTTGCCTAAAGAATAGCATTACAATGATACAAAGATTCTTTTAAGGCTCATTGCATTATAACCTGTTAAAATTTACAGCATTATAAACTCCAAACACTCTTACCATATTGCTTTGAGAAATTCACAGGTTTCCTGCAGAAATCTGTAAAATCCTATGAGCTGAGCTATATTGTACCTGACAAGACAGTGACAGCCTGATCTGAGCAGTGGAAAATTATTTTTAAATTATGAAAATATATTCTGGCAGTGTAGCTTAAAAAAGTTTAAGATAGGAAGCCCAAATTAACCTCTATTATAGGAAGAGGGGTGAATCAAAGGTAAAAGAAAACATAACCTAATCTGACTTTTCAAACAGCAACACTAAAAGGAATCACAGCTCAAGCTCCAACAGCCTCCAGACATTCCCCTGGGCGCCGTTCCTGCAGGCGCCCCGACTGGCTCCCTTTGGAGCACTAACACAGCGAGCAGTGAAGCTCTGGAGCAGCTCCCCGGGCGATCCCAAAGCCCGGGGAGGTTCCTGGACGTGCTCTGCTGTGCACCAGCCCCACGGCTCTGCAGTGCCGCCGATCAGGTGGTTGCGGAGCCGCGCGCAGGAACGCGATGCAGCTGAGGAGACAAGCACAGCCCCCGGCAGCCTCTGGAGCTGCTCTCCAGAACAAGGCGACCTCTACGCTCCAATCCATCACAGAAACGATGTGCTGATACTGCAGGAGACCACGGTAAGTTTGTGGCTTTTTTTGTTTTTAATCGCAAAAACCTACTACGGAACCAGAGACGGAAATAGGAGCGGAATTAGGAGTTGCTGACAGATGCTTGCACCAGAAATTTGCTGCAGTGTCGGAGATTTCTTACTAACAGTAATTTGGGCTCCGAACATGTGTTACCAGCTTTGAGAATGTAATTAACGCTGTCAGGAGGGGAAAATCCTAACGTGCATGTTAGCATGAACATGGAATTTGCGTTTCAAACTAAATTCCTGAGATGTATTTTAACCAATTTACTTAAGCAAACAGCATCCCTGGATGGGGGGGACTGCTACATTACTGCAGAGATTTGTGAAGCAGATCCAGTTGACAGCCATTTTTTCATCTTCTATAAAAGAACACATTATTCCAAACATAATATAGGCTTGAAATCACAAAAAACAAGAAGCAGACATTGCACAACGTTTGGAAGAGACTTGCATTTTCGGAAGAAAGCCCTCATTTGAGCTGGAGGGGGAAAGGGAGATGAAAAAACAAGTCTCATTCTGCCAGACAACATGACAGGCTGAAGGGATGCTTTGTGAAGTCTCTCTTGAACAATTCTAAAAAGGACCGTGCCACAAAGGGGGTTATTGATATTTTTACTTAATTTCTCCTGCAAGTGGCCATTGCCCAGACAACCCTTATACAGAGATAAAATGTATTACATGGATTTAAAGGGTGTCATTTTGGTATATTTATTTCCAGGCAACAATGGAATACCAGATATTGAATACATCTACCTGTCTGCTGGTCCTTCTGGTTTTCATACCCACTAGTTTGAGTATCTGTCCTTCTAGCTGTACATGCTCAGGAAACGACAGGAATGTGGACTGTTCAGGCAGAAACTTAACTGTACTGCCCCAGGGACTTCAAGACAACCTTACATATTTAAATCTGTCCTTTAACCAGTTTGTAGATCTCGATCATCAGCTAACGAGGTTCACCAATCTGAGGACTCTTGATATTTCAAATAATTGGCTCAAGAATGTTCCTGCTCATCTGCCCAAGTCTTTATGGGAATTATATGCTACAAACAACAACATTAAAGTTCTTCAGAAACTTGATACAGCTTACCAGTGGAATCTTCGAGTGCTCGATGTTTCCAGGAATATGGTGGAAAGAGCTGTCCTGATCAACAACACACTGAGCAGTCTCAAGTTTCTCAACCTCAGCAGCAACAAACTTTGGACAGTTCCAACCAACATGCCCTACAACATAGAGACGGTGGATCTATCCAATAACTTCTTGTCCCAGATACTCCCAGGAACCCTGGTGAGACTTCAACACCTCACAAGCCTCTACCTGCACAACAACAAGTTCTCGTACATTCCTGACAAAGCTTTTGACCAGCTCCTTCAGCTGCAGGTGGTAACTCTGTACAACAACCCCTGGGCCTGCGGCGATACACAAAACATCCCTTATTTGCTGCAGTGGGTGCAGGGCACAGCTGCCCGTGTCCTCGGGGCTCCCTGTGCCCACCAGGCTGGGCTCTGGGCGAGTGCTGTGCCAGCCTCGGCCGTGCCCACGGCCGTGGACTCCAGCCCCATGATCAAAGGGATGAAGGCAGAAGACAGAGCGACTTCTGCTGAGGCAGCTGAACCCACCGAAATGACCAAAACGCATAAACAATTTAAAGCCAAGGAAGTCACTCCCTTGGTGACCCAAAGCCACACGGTTCCATTCCCCAGCACGGACCGGCCCCCGCTCCGCCGCCCCGACGGCCTCACCGCGAGGAACGGCGGCTACCAAGAAGCAGCAGCCACGCACACCATCCACATCTGGGATCCGACCCAGGGCAACTCCAGCCTGACCCGCTCCACAGGCCCATCCACCACTCCCATGACTTTAAGCATCACCAGTGGAATGCCAACGAGCTACTCCAAGATGCCTCAAAGCACAACCGCTACCTTAAGGAAAGAGGAACCCACGACAGGCGTTCCCAACACTCGCGTGCCCTCCCGAGCCAGCACCTGGGAGGTGTCTCTGGTTTGTGTTGTAGTGCTCCACGCAGTGGCCGTGTTTGTTGACTAAGGGCTTGCACCTCGGGGGAATTACTGAGTGTATTCCTGGGATACATAGCTGGACTTTAGACATCCAGCTGAAAAAATGAATCAAAATACAAGAAATTCAGAGTTCTGACTCTGGCCTAAAGAAAATAACAGTTCTTACAGACATGCACACTAATGTCTTGATACTAAGCTGCTACTTATTTTCATATGTCTTAATTGAGTACAACTAATCTATTATTTTGTTTTTAAAAATGTGCTTATTTTGTATTTAAATTTTTCATTTTACTTGCACAGAATAAAAACATCCGAATTTTAAGTACTGATTTTATGTATGATTTTGTCATTGAACAACTGGAAAAAAACAGAAGGCCTGTATCATATCTGCATTGTTTTGCTTGACTTGCCAGTGAGCAATTCCTGTAATATAGCAGCACAGATGCTCTGTACGTTATGACAACATGCAAAAGGAAGGGAAAAAATAAAGGAACTAAACTGAGCTGTTTCACTAATAAGAAGTTATTCCTGAGCAAAAATTGTTAGCATGTGTATCTATGTTTGCTTCATATGTATTAGGATATTTTAAATATGAAGAACAACAGCCTTGAATTTAGGAATTACATATGACAATGCCATGATCTCTGCTAAGAGGGTGTAAACTGAGAAGGCAACAAGGTCCAGCCTCAGCATGGGAAAGTAGTAGGGGCCACTATCCTTCTGTTCTGTCTCCGCTTAGAGACTGCAGGCAAGTTATTGCTCTTTCCATAGTAAAAAAAGAAAAAAAAAAGTAAAAAAAGCAAATATAAAAGTAGAGGAAAATGCCAGATGTTCAATGCCATGACACTCTCCAACTCCAGGGAGTTAATCTACCCAAATTAATGACTTGGAACTCCTTAACTTTATGTCAAGTGACATCCTGAAATGTTAATATATTCTGCTTAAAAGAATATCTCAAACCAGCCAGATTGTAACAAACTACTAACAATAAAATGAAATATCAGCCAATTTCTAACACAAGTCATGTAACAAATCAATTAAGCAATTAGTCGGCGAGCTGTCATTGAAACAATCCTGAATCTTGTGGCTTCAAAGAGAATTAATTCAGTCCATGGCATTGAACATGCCCAAAACCCAGCTTTCTAAGGGCGAGCATGGATGCTCTTCTCCTTGACATCTGCACCATCAGCAAGTAGAAATAGTTGCACGCATGGTTCTGTCCACTCTAGGAAAATTATTTAAATTATGGCAAAGGTACTTGATATACTACAGATGAAGTTTTGCAAACAGCATGAAATGAAAACTGAAGAACAAGTTAATTGAAAAAGTATTACTCACTTACTATTACAGATCTTATACAAGGTTTTCCATTCATTCCAGGCCATTTAATTTCCAGTTATTGTAGCATGAAGGTGCTGCAAAACCCAGAAAACCTCACAACTGAGACTGGAGTCCTCTACCTGTTTCTCCTAAGGTGTCAATGGGGGCTGTAAACCATTTACAACCACTGGTATCAGAGAAATCACAACTTTCCAATTGTGAACAGTATTTCTATAACCGGAAACGTGTTTTAATTTCTAACAGTAAATGTTACACAATGGATTTGTACAGTTATTTCATTGGCATTTAAGTAAAAATAAAGTTATGTTTGTATTGAACTGAATTAGTGTCACTGCTTCTTTTCAAATAAGCTGAGCAATACCATGGAATGGTTAATATTTTATTCTAGAAACCCGTTTCAAGCAGACATTTGGCTCCATCTTCATGTCTTATGGGGGAAATTATAGTTAAAATAAATGATATTATTTTGATACTGATGTATCCCTAATACTGTTTAGCAATAAGCTGATGAGATAATCATAACATAAGGACTATCATTCCCCTTCCTACCCTTTAGAACTTGCAAACACCTAAAACATCCCCACCTGCCACTGTTTTTGGGCAGTCCATGTGTCTAACTGCTGACTGACTGTAACACAGCACCAACCTACTTATCCTGCTCAGAACTCCGTATTCCCAGAACTCTCTCATTCATATGGCTTCATCCCACACAGCAGGAGCAGCTTGGCTTGTCAGGCAGGACTGATCACAAAACGAGGTGCTGTGACTGAACTGCCTGCTTTCAGGAAATTACATGAAATGCTACACGTGTCTCTGCTGCAGAATCAAACACAGGATGCCAAACTCTATTGCATTAAAAAAACCTACACGGAATTGACTTTAAACACTCTGAGAATGCTTCACCCACAATGAGACCATTCAGCGAGGAGCAGGAGGAAAACATCCTTTTCCAGAAGTTATTTGGGGCAAATTGCAAGCCCTCACCCTCAAGGGCTTGCTACCCAAACTTCAGAGTCTCCAGCAGGCTAACAAAAGCCTAGAAGTCAAAGTGGGGTTGGGAGGTTTTCCAAGTCCATGCACAGGATTGGGAAGCCGGGATACAAAACCTGGAGCTGGGTATGGAGCGAGCTAGAGGGCTGCACTCCCTGCCCAAACCAAGCACCAGGGCTTCTTACTCAGCCTGCTTTCAATGAAGCAGACTGGAATTTAGGCTTGCCTGTATTTTTCTGGAATACGAATGAGTCGATAAGGAAGCAGGAGGAGGCAGGAGTGGGGCAGCAGAGCACTTGTTGCTGGGCAACTGCGCAGTCACACTGAGCTAAACCCAGGGCCTGCGACTGTAAACATACATACATGCTGCTCGCTCAGAGCACCAGAAATATCACATAATCTGCTCTTCTCTTCCAAAGCAACTATTTGGCATCTCAGGGCAATACTCAAAATACCCCAAAAAGCTCTGGTGCACCTTTAATAAGTCTGTGCCCGCTCTCGAAAGGGTAAAATTGCTGTGGGGGTTGCTGCGGTCTGCAGCAATAACTCAGAGGTTTGTATTCCTATTAATTAGTTTGGAAGCAGCTTTAAAACCTAATGGCAGTAGTTCAGGATCAATATTTATTGATTAATGGATCATTTTAGTAAAAGGCTAGGGCTTAAAAACAGAAGAGAACAGGCTCCAGAAGCCGGGTTGTTGCCCAGGAAACAAAATGTGAA
Source organism: Grallaria varia (assembly GCA_013396735.1). Lineage (NCBI taxonomy): Eukaryota > Metazoa > Chordata > Aves > Passeriformes > Formicariidae > Grallaria > Grallaria varia. Next base: position 148,517 of record VWZG01010450.1, on the reverse strand, counting down.
GATGGATGACAGAAGGAATTCAATTTCAAAGCACAAGAACTACATAAACTGATCCAGATATATCAGTAAAATGACTCAACAATGCCCTAGCAACAAGATCACAAACTAGCAAAAAAAAAAAGAAAAAAAAAAGAAAAAAGAAAACCCCCAAAAAGGAAAAAAAACAACTCTGAAAATCCCACCCCACTGCAAGCCTTCAAACATATTGGCAGCTCCAATCTAAACAGTTTTTCCACATTTCACACCTTAAAAAACAAAACATTTGGCTCAGAACCAGAAGACAAACACCCCAAATAAGCCTCACTTAGCCACAAACCTGCAAGAAGATGCCAGAGCATCATCCCAGAGCAAAGCCTGTCCTGCTGGGTTGGGAAGCAAGAGAAAGGCAATATTCCACCCAGGAGCAAGGCTTGTGTCAGAGTGCAATCGTATTTTCACTAGGTATTCTGTACCTGGATAAAATGTACTGAAACCTGCTCCTTCCTCCCCCTCTGAAGGCAGGAGCACAGGGGTTTGGCCCAGGGAGCCAGATGTGGATAATTCCATTTTTCTGCTTTCAGAGAAGAGGGAGGTAAGTGAACTGGGCCTAACAAACACATGCTGCAAACTTTTGTATTGATTTACGTCCAGAAATTCTTCCTTTGTAAATGAAATAACCGTTTCTTGCTCTGCAAATGAAGACAAAACTCACAATATGTCAGGTCCGCACAGAATGCATAAGGATGCCTTGGATCGCTGCCAGGCACAGTCACTTTTTAAGATGGGTTATCACTATTCTCCGCATTTATATTCCTAATTCCTTGTCTGAACAGGACAGGATAACAATGCGGGCATTCTGTTTAACTCAACACGAAATAAGACAGCATCTAATGGAACAAAATGGAGAAGAAAAACTCTTTGCTTGCTTGCCACGTTTAAGAAAATTCAAAAGACTGCCTTCACTTCTGTGTGTGGAAAGAGCTTAAACATTAGGGATCTTGCTAAAAAAATAAAAAAAATTTAAAAGAGGGGCAAGGCATTCAGGCTTCTCTTGGGGAAGCCCTTCTGGCAGCCCACATGCAGGTTCACAGACTGCTGTGTGGCTTTTGAAGACAGAAAATTGGGACAGAAGATAAGTGATGCTATTCATCCTGTGTTCTTCCACTCCATCCAAAGAGTCAAGGGTGTTGAAAATGCAGAACAGTTAAATGAAGGCAATTGCCCCAGTCAAAGGAGATTTGTAACTCAACCTACAGAGTAAGTGTGTGTTGACTATTTATTTAAACTGCTGGATACAAACAGAAGATGCTGCTAAGGAAGTGGCTTTCTCCACTTCTTTGCATGTGTTCACAGGAACTCCAAGGCTCCGCAGAAGGTTCACCACTGATGACATCCCCTCATGACAACACTGGAAGTGGCAACATCAATGCCACTGGCACCACAGCCAGCAAGGAGCACCCTATGGAGCAACACTGGCACCACCATCCAAAGCTCTTCCCGGTCTCACCCCAACAGACAGCTCAGACAAGAGTCCCCAGGGACCACAACCACTCCTGTCATGACACAGCCAAGCACATCCGCAGCGAGGTACCGCAGCCAGAACCCTGCTGGCATCACCACGAAGAGCCAAAGCAACCACAGCAACCCTCCCAGCTCCACCAGCACAAACTCAGCTGCCACCAGCAGCAACCACAGCGACAAGAGCAGAAGTGAATTATGAGCCCCACTGGCACAAAATGCACCAGAAACAACCAGACCAGGAACACCCACATGGGCTCTGCCAACATCCCAAAGTGCCACAGTGACACCAGGACTGGTGAGAACTCCCTCGGCCTCACCAAACCCAGCACCCAGTGCCGCCAGCACACACACCACCAGCCACATCATCACCCACAGCAAAGGCAGCACAGAGAACAGGGACAGCAGCTTGTCCATCTCCACCTGGGTGTGAGCACCAGGATCTCTCCTGTCTTACAAACACTAAGAGACCCTCTTAGTCATGGTGTAATTACTATGGAAGCTGCTCTCCACAGCTGTTCTCCAGGGATTTGATAGTGCAAGTACTCAATAACTACACTGAAACATAAATTTTCAGTTACAGTCTTACTCTAGTTGCAGCTTTATGACTGCAAACATTAATTCAAACAAAACTAGTTTATTTAATTTTATAAGAGACAGAATTGTGACTCAGTTGACCATAATCTGCCTAATACTGACCTTGGGACATCCTTCCCAAATTCTCCAATACTGCAGGACGTGCTACCTATTGTTGTGAATCACTGTCTTCCAAAGCAGGGAAGACTTAAAACTTTCAAAATTATGGTAAAAACACGCTCTTTTGCAAAGTCCACACATCAATATCTGTTTACTACTTTTGTGCTGTTTCCACAGATCCCAACCATTTCCAAAAACTTGGTATTTATTGTCACTTAGACCATGACAGTGGAACTGAAGCAATACCACAGCCATGCCTATGTGTGAAACTTCTAAATACCTGTACTACTCCTTAAAATTACATAGAGGGACCACTGTGAGAAATTTTATCCCATGTTTTTTTAGCTTGTTACTCATTTAATACTTCAGAAAATGCAAATTATAAAATCACTGATAAAGAGTTAACAGCAATGTGGTGTACATGTAGTTTACTTGACCCTAGTAAGATTAATAAAGTGCATTTAAAATATTAAGTGTTTTTCCACAGGCATTCACACACTCCTGGGCTGAAGAACTATGACAGTTTTGGTTTAGGAAACAACTCAAAAACACTGTCAGCAAATTTTAACAAATAAGCTGTTTCCAGATTCTTGTTTGTTCCAAAGTGGGTATCTCTCACATATACCTGGCACTTTTCATTTACAGGTTTATTTCAGACTGGGAAGGTGAAAGGTTTCTTACCGGCGAGCAATGTAGTAGAAAACAGGATTGCCAACTTTGGATGTCCCAGCTTGGTAGAAAATATTTAACGTTTTCAATGCTTTGAACTCCTCTTTTTCATGCACCTGATGCCTAAAAAGCAATATATTGACATCGGCTCTCATAAGTACCTTATCAAAAATAAAACTAAAAAAAAAAAAAAAAATCACAAATCCTCTTTATTTGCGTCTTCAAACAAAAATATTAAGTTCACACTCTTAAGCCTTCGTTAAATCACAAATGTTACCACCAACTCTGCCTCCCAATTTAGTTTTTTTAATTAAAATCTACTCAGAAATCTAAAAGCTTTATGTAGACTCAGCTTTTTTAACTCCCCTTCAAAACAACAGCAGGAGACTTAAGAACAGCTTACAGCTCCAGAGGTGGTGAAGTCTAGAAACCCACATGTGTCCCCACCACAACAATCTCCTCACCTCGTCATAAACTCCTCAAATTTGGAGCTAGTGAGATTTAAACTGGACCAATGTGTATCTGCCACAGGTTTGTGCTCAGGAGGCCCCAGGTAGGCAAGAAGAGTCGCCATCTTGTCAAAAGGTCGTCGTCCAACAGCCTTGTGGTCCCTACAAACAGCAGATTCCTCGTCAGAAAATCCTTCACTGAGCAATTCCTACCTTTTTTGCCTACCAACCACCAACAAAGAATGATATTCTCAATAACAATAACAGAAGCATAGGAGAGTATTTCCAAATATTAACAGCTTTAAGCTGAGGGAGGGTAAATTTAGTTTGGATATTAGGAAGAAATTCCTCCCTGTGAGGGGGGGCAGGCCCTGGCACAGGTTGTCCAGAGAGGCTGTGGCTGCCCCATCCCTGGAAGTGGCCAAGGCCAGGTTGGACGGGGTTGGAGCAACCTGGGCTGGTGGAAGGTGTCCCTGCCCATGACAGGGGCGTGGAATGGATGGGGCTTTAAGGCCACTTCCAACCCAAACCATTCCTTGATTCTATCATGTATTTCCCCTCTCTGAAGCCTCACCTGTTGCTGGAAAGGTACTGGCCAATCTTCTCCTGGTTGTTCCACAGCAGCCGGTGCAGAGCCAGGACGTTGCCGTCGCTGATGAAGGACAGGCTGTGGTTGACGGTGTCACTTGCTGGGCAATCGGACGCGATGTCAAGGAAAAACCTGGAATTCAAACCCAGGAACAGCCATCAGTGTGGGAGGGAAAGCACTCAAGGAGACTCCAGGTAAATTAAAGGGCTGTGAGGGCGCTCCCAGCTCCCTCCTCACCCCCCCCAGACCGGGAGTGTCCCCAGCCCTCACCTTCGGGCGGCATCAAAATTGCTTTTCACAAAATCATTAAAAGGCCGCATATGCTCTTCTTTTGTAAATAGGACATGGTTGGCAATACTCTGAAGTATCTAAAGAATAAAAAAATGGCAAAGACACAAACGTTTAATGTCTTAACTGTTATGGTAATGGTAATTAACAGTTACACTGTTTCTGTCAGTTTAACATCATTGGAAGAAATATTATTTTACCTTGTCGTGAAACCTCAAAACAAAAAGGCCAATAAGCCAACTACTTTAAAACACATTCACTTCCAAAGTCTTTTCTTTCTCATACTTTTAAGTACTAGAAAATCGATTCACTTATTTATGAACTTTATTCAAGTTAAATCAGGAAAAGAAATCATCTTTCAAACCACTACTTGTTAACTATTTTTCCTGGAAATTACACAGGCAAGTAAAAGCAACAGCACATACCTATTTTAAGGAAAAAATAATTTCTCAACATTTAAAATGGGTAATATGCACAGTCCACAGAATTTGTGTGCCATCATTAAAACATTTTTTCATTTTTACAAGAAATATGACCAAATGAGACTAAAGACAGGAAGAAAGTCCGTTCTTTAGCAGCGCCATGAACTTAATTAGTGCTGACTGATCCCCTCATTGTGCTCACAGCAACTCCAGTCATTTGTTTTCAAATGAGAAGTTCAAGTGAAGGGCTGGAATTCCACTCTATCCTCCATCATTTTGGCAAGGTGTTTTCCCCACACACAGCAAGGTGAGGATCCGCAGCGGTCTGTGAGTTCCAACGTTAACGCCACAACGCTCAAACACAGCATGGACACTGCACCTTCAACAAACATGGTGGGTGCTACACAAAGCTACAAGTGTCCCTACGCTTTCTGGTCCCCGTCAAAGAGCACAACTAAAGCAGGTAGAACACAAAAAGACAGGCAAGTAAAACCAGGTGTGGCCTCACCTTTGACATGAGCTTCAGCCCCCGCTCGATCCTCGGCGGAGGTTTCTTGTCCAGGATGCCGGCCTCGTACGGCGACACGATGGCGGGGTTGATGAAGCGCAGGAACATGGCACTGCCCACGGCGCCGATGCTGTTCTGGGGGAAGCGCTGACTGACCACCTACGGGGTGGAGTTACAGACAACAGCTCTGCGTTAAGGAAAGGGAGGGCACCTGAGGAAAGCCTTGCACAGCAAGCCAAGCCTAAGCGTTCTTTCCACAGCGGTCATGCTGAGTACGGGTAAGTGGGACTCTGGTGCAGCGCAGAGGAGCAGAACGGAGGGGCAGCAGTGAGGGGCAGGGGGTGTCACACCAGCAGTGAGGGGCAGGGGGTGTCACACCAGCAGTGAGGGGCAGGGGGGTGTCACACCAGCAGT
>VWZG01010450.1:108953-142940 GCA_013396735.1 Grallaria varia | reverse complement strand
AGGGGGTGTCACACCAGCAGTGAGGGGCAGGGGGTGTCACACCAGCAGTGAGGGGCAGGGGGGTGTCACAGGCTTCCCAGCCAGGGGAAATGGCTACAACAGCTACTGCACAGTACCCAAGGGGTGCTGGGCCCCCGTTCCAGCGTCCTGGAAGGACAGCGGAGCTGGGACGTGCTGTGCATTCACTCTCAGGTGTGCACAGCCTTCCATCAAACACACGCAATGCTCGTGGAGTTAGCGGGTTTATCTGTGCATTTATAATGGCACTACTGAGCCTAAGAGCCTCTCCAGCACTAAGACTCGTGCTGTAAAGTTTCAGGAGTAATTTTAAATTTGTCAGGAGAAGAGACTTGTAGAAATACTCCTCAGAACTATTAAAGAAATCTTCACAGCAAGACAATGAACCAGAGCTGAGTAGCCAGTGCACTTCTCTGCCTACACGTACACTGTCCAAAACCACACAGTAGGAATTTGCCAGAACTACTACGTATTTAAAATATGGTTCTTTTCTATCGAGGGAAAAAAATAACTCTGAAAATGTAGTAAGAAAAAAGCAATCTCTTTTAGGGAATCAACTGTGCATTAGTAAGAAGAGTTATTCTCTAGATATCTTTCATTTGCCTTTGAAAAGTTAAAGGCAAAGCTTCCTGACAAAAACAGAGTTCTTAGATATGCAACATGTGGTCCTATAAAGCATCAATAACTGTATGCGTATCTTTAATGAGTAACAATGGTTAATCAAAACAAGTCAGATTCTAACTTTTCACAGAATAAAATTAGCAAGGTTGGTATTGTAAGGTATCGTTCAAAAGAATAAAAACCCAAACAAAACCCATTTTAGTAAAATACTTCAAAACATAACTAGTGCAATCTCAAATCATGCTGCTTAAACCAAAGTAATTAGTACAAAATACACCAAGAATTGCTACAGTTCAACAGCAACTCCAGTCAGTTACCTTGGGATGCAGTTACTGATATTTTCTCGTAAAATACTGGTTTACCCATAGATTTTGCATTTTAAACACGAGTACTATTCTGGTCAGTTACAGCAAAAGTAAGCAAGTATTTACTAAAAGTCTAAATTTCCATTCTGCCTGCTTTATTCATACTTTATATTTTGAGGTTACTGCCAATGAAAAGGATAAATCTGAACTTTTAAGGACACCACTCTAAAGAAACCCACAGATCTAAACTCTAACAGAGCAAGTTACTTAAAAAGGGAAATCTGCTTTTCTCAGGAAATAAATACAAGTGCTAATTTTAATATTTTTTTTTGCTTAGTCACAAAGCAAACTAAAGAAAATGTTTCAGAAACAAGTGCTGTGATCCTCTTTTCAGTACCCCACAGTCATTGCTCTTTGCCCAGGATGCAAGCTCAGGTAGGTTATCTGCCAGGGTGTTAATGCAGCTCAACAGACTCAGACTTTTCTTGAAACCAAAGAAAACATTTTTCTTCTGCAATTTTTTAAATCTGAAGATGGTGGCAAGGCTAGAAGAGTCAGAGTATTAACTACTAAGCAGTAATGTTAAAAATGTCTTTTGTTTACTCAAATAGGCACACAGAGAATATTTTAAATATAACTTAATTCCAGTGTTAATTGAAATGAAAGCTATTTTGTGCCAGAATTAGTAGAATGATTTTACAGTGAGGTCAAATAGACTGAAGTGAAGATATTTTGAACAAACAGCAAAAGATTTCTGTTGTGCTTTGAAAGAAATGGCTAATAAAAAGGTCTCCAAACTTACTGATTTTTTGTTTTCCTTTTTTTCTTTTACGGTAGCTTTATTCAGTAGAGAGTGGCAAGTTGCCTACAGAACAGAGATGAGCACAAACAAGTCACAGCACCAACTACATACAGCAACAAAAAACCAATGTTGACTTGTACATAAATTACACAGTAAAATGTAACAAACATAACCAACAGAAAATGAAATATATAAACTAAAGACTGATGATGGAGTTTTTATTTCACAGTTTTTATTACATCTTATTTACAAAGCACTAAATACAAAACAAGCAAATGTTGGATTTCAATCATTTCTACTATTTCTGGCTAGATTAAAGGTCAAACCACATCAATGCGCTCATCATATACAGTATTGGGCCTTAAGTGGTATATTTAGCTTTCAAATGTATTTCACCATTCCCAAATAATTTCAAGAGTAAAAATAGTAGTGTTATACCTTGGAAATACAAATTACTTTTAAAATTAAATTTAGAGTTTTAAATCTTCCCAATGTTTCTCTGTGTGTCCTTCAATTTAGTTAGACCTGTGAATCATCAGGGTTATTCCCACTGGGAGAACTAACACTGCCATAAAACACTCTGTGGACAAAGGAAGAAAAAAGTCAGCAGATCTGTGTTACTATTAGTGATTTCCAAATCAAAAGATCTGACTTGATTGTGCTTATTTCTGCGTTTCACTGAGATGCAAAGGGACCCACCAAGAAGCATCAAATTCTGTCCTATTTCCACCAGGATTTGAGCAAAGCCAGAGTGCCTCAGCCTCGTGCACTGCTCCCTGGCCAGAGGTACATCCTGGAGCTAAACCTCACAGCCTTCCTGGGAGCTGGAATGGTGGCTGAGCATCCCTGGGAAGCTCCACAGCCACACCTGGAGCTGCATGCACAGTCAGCCTGCAGCACTCAGCATTGGAGAGCAAACACATTGACCTTCAAACACCAGCTCTGCAGGTCACACTGGAACTGGGACAGAATTTCTACAGCTTGGGAATGTAACAGAGTAAAAACAAAAACTCCAAACCAAACCAGGCAGCAAAAGCTATTCTGCTCACCAAGCTGAGCTGGAAGCTGTGCAGGACCTATCACCATTTACCCAGTGGAGCCTCTGCCAACTTTCCCTGTGTAATTACCACAGAGTGGCTTCTGAAGCAGTTGTACACACGCTCCACTCATCCAGCTACTGCAGTTACAGAAAAATTTCCACTCCTCCTTAGTAAGAAAAATCATGTATGTTTGTGGGGATTTTCTGAAATATTGCCAGCCCAAATTCTCTGTAGGAGTTACTTCGATCAGGCTTGTTTGTCACCACATCCCACTCCTGAGCATACATTACCTGTAAGGAGCCAGGTGAATCTGTCACAGGAGCCAGTTATTGATGTTTCCAAAGGAAAACACTTACTGGGCTCTGTTCCCAAAACAGAAACACCAACCAGCATAGACACCAATATCTAACTAAAGACATGGGTCTGTGATGTTGCTACGTTGACTAAAATTAGCTAATAATCATTTAAAGAACACATCTGGTGAGTATGCTTGGCACACACAGTTGCTTTAAAACTCTAAGCATTAAAAAAAACCCCCACAACATTCAGTCTCATTTACTCTCACTCTAGTGCTTGGCATGGAACACATTGACCTTATTAAAGTGAAGTTATCTTATAAAAATCACCAATCTGGTTCTTATGATAAAAATGGATTAATACTCCCAAATCAGATCTTGATTGTACTTTCTTTCAGATAAAGGCAAGACTCTTCAAAACTCCTGGGAATTTCAAGTACAGAATAAATTACTATACTATTTGTGACAATCAAACACTTGCACAGAAATATGGGTGTTACCAGAAACAGCTGAAGTAGTAAACATTGAAGCCGACTATCAGTATATATCACTCCTGTATTTGCCAGTAAATCACCTCTTTCAGGAACAAACAACCCTTATTCCCAAACACAGTAAAGGCAAGAATAGAGCCAATAGACTCGGAAAGGCTTCCACAGGAAAATCTCAGGGAATGCCCACTGGTGAGCACATTTTAGAAATTCCACTTCATGTAGGAATCACAAATGGTCTGCATAGAAATAATTTCTAACAACGTACCACTGAAATGGCAATCTGATACCTCCAGCATCCAAACCTAATTCTGGGGATCAGATGTGGGAAAATGTAACATCAGGTAACAGGAGGAACAGTCAAGGCTGTTGTGTGACTTTCTCAGTAACACTCAAATATTCCCCCCAGTGACATCTGTGAAAGTGTGGCCATGAAGGAGACCAATCGGTTCACCCCACTTCCTGATTTTGGCAACTAAACACACCAAAAAACCCCAAAGTCACTGCACCGCCAACCCAAGCACAACCATTGTCACGAGGAGAAAGTGGTGCCTTTAGAAGCCATTCACAGGGCTGTTAGAGCAGACACAAGCACAGTGTTTGCACACCTGATTCATTCCAGGAGCTCGCAGGAACACCCCAGACCACAACAAACTCACTGTTCCTCACTCCCAAGCTCTGAGAATCACAGCAGTTACCCTGATTAACCCACAATTAGCTCATCATTAGTTCACACAGGTCAGAAAAATCTATTTGCTTTGCTTTAGACCTGAGATACACCCTATGGCCTGAACACCGAAAGCAGCTCTTCCAGAGCACTTCACTGAGCTCCACTATTCTACCAGGCACAGCAGTTCTGTGACAGTCCTCCAAGAGGACTGGAAACTATGGCTAATGAGCCCTGAGGGGATCCCCACTCAGATTTTTAGCAGCAGCTAAATCCATCAGGAACACACAAAGAGCAAGAGAGAGCCAGCAGGACATGGGGCTCAGCTGCCTGCTGAGCTGGTGCAGGGAGCAGGGACACAGGACAGAGCACAGGAGTTGGGGATGGAGGTCAGGTAATGTGGTACTGGAAAAAACAATGTTTAGTCACCTCCTCATTGACAACCCAGGTCTTAAAACTCCATTCAGCCCCTACATTTAGATTTGTGTTACTTATCAAAAGTCTGAGAAGAGTCTTTAAGAGATGCCCACTGTGCAGTGCACCAAACTCCTGGAATTTCACAAACCAGCCCCAAAGCCTGGGGGCAGGCAACCACTGCAGGCATACCTGATATAAACAATGGCACACACTGCGCAGCTGGGGCGGGAACTCCGAGGAAGAATTAATGATTGCCTGAAAAAACTTGTCTGTCATTTGCAAGAGACTCCGCTGGTTCTCTTCAAGGCTTTCTGTGGGCTCCAGCCTGAAACAGACCCGCACATGTATGACCAGCAATCAAACACAGGAGACAAGCTGCACTTACATGCTGGGTGGTAATCTCATTTCCTCATTTTTCTTACGGAAACACTTGTGAACTATTACACAAAAGTTTCCATCACTATTTTAAACCACATAAGTTACAAATACAAGCTTATGTAAAACTCAGCAATGAGCAGACAGCTGTAGGTGGGATTCTCAGAGCATGCCATACAAAGACACGCATACACAATTCCAACTGATAGATGCATTATCAGTTTCTTGACAGTTTACCTGAAAGGAACTTTGGAGGTAGACACAGGTATTTTAGGGTCAAATTATTAATAAGAAAACCTCGATTTGGGTAAGCTTGTTGGGAGATGAATACTTATCATCCTTCTAAGAGTTAGAGGTAATTCAAAGCAGTAGAACAACAGCTACTAAACCCAGGTCTTGGGGTGACAAGAGAAATTAAAGCAAAAAGACTACACACACCATGCACTCATTCTGTCTTGCTTCTGCAGTCAATGACCAGTAAGCGCTTTCTGGTTCTACTGGAAACCCCAATATTAGTGGCCTACATAAAAGCATGAAACAGCAAGGAGAAGTCCTGCAAGGGCTCTCTCTCTTTCTTGCTTTCTCAGGGCTTAGGGGACATGCAGTAAAGCCTCTGTACAACCCACACTGAGTATGAGGGCTGCAGAGACAAGTAAGGTGTCTGGAAAAGTGAGGAGTGGAACAGTATGGAAGTATGAGAAACGTATTTGCAACAAGGAAAAAGGAACCCTATTATATTTACAATGCCAGCGAATCATGTTTACAGATAAATACATTTGCTCCACCCCTTGAATCTCAAACCTTGTTGGATCCACCTCAAAGCTAACGTGCTGCCAGTCAGGGGATGTGATCACAGTCCTCAATAAAGGTTCCAAAAGCTTCTGCAAGTATGTAGCACCATATACCTGTGTCCAAGAAAAACAACAAGAGAAGGCCAGATCAACATGGCAATCCACAGGAATGCTGCAAAGTTCTCTAAGTGTTACATGAGCCTGAAAACACTTGATTTGTTTTGGCATAAGCCAGATTCCTGAAGAACTGGGGTTTGTATATTATATTCTCACCTCTGGAACACAACTGCAATCAATTTCCACAAGTATTTTAATTCACTTCCGATTTGGAGAAAACTGTAGGTCCCTAACAACCACAATAACCAGCAGGGATTCTTTCTTAGAGCATGGACTCCACACTTCATCTCTGTACACAATTTTTTAAACAGAAATGGGAGCACAAGCAAGACCTCAGACTCCGACTCCCATCTTTAAACTGCCTGTTACAAAAACACCACCAGGCGTTGGCCATGGCCTGGCAGCTTTGTATTTCCATATTGCTAAACTTTTTCTGTTATCAGAGTGATCTGTAGGAGACAAAGATGAGATAATGTACCTTGAAACAGAAAGTCATTATTTTACTGGCTAAGCTGTTTCCTCGGAAGAGTGTCTGCATGGAATCTGCCAGTTCAACTTCCTTTGAGAACATGTTCCAGAGGAGCTGGTAGAGCAAGTGCCGGGAATCAAAGAGTGTGACCAGGACACGAGCCAGCTCGTCCTTAAAAGAAGAAGGAAGTGTTAATTGACTCACAGTGAACCAAGGCAAGTATAAAAAAAAAGTATTATGACAAAACCATCAAGCAGTTTGCACTAATGCTTTGTATTTGCTACGAGGTCTGGCAGGTAAATATCAAATTACACATACACAATGTCTCTGTAAATGTTCCCTGTGATTGACTAAAAATCTGCTTCATGATATGCAGTCATACAATTCATAACAGTTATCCAGACAGATAAGCAGTTACTCTGCTGTATAACAAAGCCCAATTCATCTGGCTAAAATCTAAGAGGAGCAAAGAGAATTCTGTGTGTCTGCATTATAGCACACCATTTTTTATAATAACTACTAAAAAAAAAATCATTCCTAGACATTAACTAGAAATTAATTATAAAAAGGTAGTTTATCATCAAGATCTGAATTTAGACTCAGTACAACTTTAAAGAACACTCTAAGAAAGGCTAGCTATGGTCAGTGACAGTTCTCTTCTCTCTATGCCAAACTGTTGTTATACCCTTAATGTTTGTTTAGCTTTTATTTCAAGTCTTACTATTTTAAAAAAACGTAGGAAATAAAATGCATGAATCAACTTACCCACTGAGAACAAGGCACCACATTGGCTAAAGCCATAGCAATAGGAAGCTCCCCCTGATCACCCATCATTGTAACCAACTCCACCAATCTCTCAAACCGATCTGCTAGCACTGTTTCTGCTAACGTATCAAATTCTGTCCCCTGCTGCAGAATTTTGGTGAGGACTTCCATAAACGTAGCTCTTGTTTGGAGGTCTTTATGATAGCCCAAGCCTGATTAAAAGAACCCAGAACTACTAAGGAAGATGTAAAAAGAAATTAAATACCAATGTCTTAATTAGGCATTCATATAAGCCCAGTTATCCCCGCCTCCTTTACCTATGGAGTGCATGAGGCCGCTGTCCACGTTGGCGTTGAGCAGGTTGGACATGGCCAGGACGGTGCAGTGCCGCAGCGAGGCGAGCCTGCGCGACATGCCGCGCTTCCTCCCGCCCGGCTGCGCCCCGTCATCCTCCACCTCGCTGCAGTCGTTCAGCAGGTTCATGAACAGCGTGAAATACCTGCGGGGACAGAGCTGCGTGGCAGAGCACAGCCCACGGGGGCACCGGCGCGGGACGAGACACACACGGCGGCAAACACACCCAGAGCCTCCCCAGGAACTCTCACCCCACCCCAGCGAACCCTCCTCACAGCACAGTCCAGACTTCAAATGTGCTGTGAGACAACCAGCACTGTCCTAAACTCTCTCCAAGCAAGGGGATTTCACAGGTGTGCCTTTACCAACTGATGTCTTCAAAGAGATTGGGTTTCATCAATGGCAATACATTATCAAAGCAAGTTAATCCCTGCCACGAATGAAGCACACATCTGCATTAAGCAGCAACAAAGCCAAATTTTCTAATTATTTTCTAATTGAAAACGTTTCCATAAACATAGAATGCAGAGATTTGTGAAATGGGACATAAAAAAGGTAATTACTGATAGGATAATAAGATTACTTCCACTGGAAGAAAAACATAGTTTGTAATAGAAGTCATGTAGTGCTTCCATTTAGAGTCATTGTATCCAATAGTAATTAAGAGTTATTTACTTAAGAAACAGTTGAGATTTTGCTTCCATCAACTCAACACCATCTCCTTCTTCAGGCTGGAGTGGAAGCCCAGCAAGAAGAGAGACCACTGCTTCCATACTTGCCTGGTCCAAATCTCTGAAAAATAAAATGTAGTAAAATAAGGAAAAGGGATTTTTCACTATATAGATCTAACTGAAGGTGGAAAAGAGACATTTTAATTGAAAAAAGATAGTCCAGTAAAGTTCTGTCCATCACAAAAACAGTTCTTACATTTTGTGGTACAGGTTCAAGCACTGTATCTCCTAAGGACAACTACAATCCAATTTGTCACTAAAAAACATTAAAGTACAAATTTTACCCCTCAGAATGCACCACAAAGATAAAGCTCTAGATAATAAAATGGTCAACCCTAAAGCTAAGTCAGAAAAAGCATTAAAAGGAGCCATGTCAGTTAAGAATAAGCATTAAATATAATTCTGCTCAACAAAACTTCAGTTTCAGATTTTGTTTTTTTGCTTAACATGACTCCCACTAAAGGAAGCCCAACGAGTCAGCTCATCCATGGATATCAAATACCACCTGGAATACTGTTAGCAGCTTCCCAAACAGGTGAAGAGTGTTCTTTCTTACCTCGTCAAGCATTTCACATCCTCATCTGTTGCTTGATTAGATGTTCCCATAACCCAGTCTGTCAAATATTCCACCATTTTGTTCCTGTTATATATAAATATATTGCTTTAGCTTTGGTGGAGGTTTTTATTGTGGTTTTGTTTAGTTTTGGGTTGTGTTTTTTTTAAAACACATTCACTATTGCTGGCATCATTCTTAATTATTACAAACTCAGAACAGGAACTATCTGAAGCACCACACACTGTAGATGAACTGAACCAATTCGGTTAGACCAAGCAATACCCCAATCTGTTTCACACACTGAACTGTTACCTGGGTTTAGTATCACCAGAATCAAAATAAAATTTTAATGCAGCACCAGGCTCTGAATTTTTCAGAAGACAAAGATGAGGGAATTATCCCTACACCAGGAATACTGGTGTGACCGAGCTTTTTTTTCTTTTTTTAACCATATAACCAAACAAAATTATACTTGCCCACAGTCCACCACCCCAGATGTTACATAATGCCATCCTTACCTAAATTTCATTTCTTGACAAAATGAAAGGTCATCTCTCCTTTCCATCATTACTTCTACTAACTGACAGAGCTTTGTTTTTATTTGAATGGCATGTACCAAATTTCCAAGCACACGCACATACCTGAAGAAAAAAGCAAAAATATTAATTAAATACTTAATGCTACTTCATATTTCAACCTCGCTCCTGCATGACCTGAAGTCCAGTAGCAAACTTCTTCTGGCCAAAGAAGTTTTCTATCATTATAAAACTGCACAGAAATCTGCCCTTCAGCTGGTTTTCAATCATTAACATCAATGATTAGGAAAGAAACCAGGAATGTTTATTGGAACAGGGCCAATCTATGGAATGGTCAGTTCTTTAAAAGCAATGCACTTTATGCTGCACAAATGATCTCTTATGATTACTGAGGCTGCCAGAACCACAAAAAGGATCAGAAAACCCACCTGCTGCTTCTCCATGCATGCAATTAGAAAAGATACAAACCAGAAGGCTGTAACTCACTTCTTAAACATAATTACTGTTATAGGAAAGTCAAGAGGATTCCTTACCTAACCAGATTTAGCATCATTGTCTCAATACTCGCTTGCCCAAGATGTTCTGAGCTCCCTTCTGTGTGATTGTCGAGCAAATTCTTCATTATAGCAATGGTCTGCTCTACAAATTGTGTGTTGGTGTCAGTTAACAAAACCTACGGGAAGAAAATTCCTTGTCTTGATTCTTCACACACAAAATAAAAAAGAGAGGGTATCATACACTAGAACATTTTAAAAAATCTCATGGACAAGCACTTTTCTAGTTATCACCAAATCAAAAGAATTAGAACACATGTCCAGATTCAATATATCAATACTGCAGCCATAAGGATTCCACAAACACTCTCACAGATTCTGTACTCAACAGTTCACTAAGAATTCAAGAATGTTTTAAATTATTTGGTGTTAAATACAGCCTGGACTCGCACACACAATGACCACTAACGTGATCTGTGACAATCACACTGCTCACAGGGGGTCTGCACAGAACACAAGCAGGGACCCCTTTCAATGACCAAGGTGAAAGACACAACTGATACAAGCGTGAATAATATATCACCACTGTACCTGTCCTTGAGAATCAAAGAACTTGCTGATGGTATTCTTCAGTTTGTTAAAGAGCATTGGATAAAGTGCTGGGCTCAGCTCCAAGCCCACCAGATCTTTAATGTTAGTCCGAATCTGCAGCCCCACTTTCTCATGGTTGCAGACCATGAGGGTCAGCAAGCGGTCGATGAACTTGCTGACAGGAGTCTCCACGTTGCCCTCGGTGGACACCATGGAGATCATGGAGCCCTTGCGCTCGCTGACGGGGCCCATGGGGGGGCTGTAGGTGGCCAGCCCGGCGTTGCTGCGGTGTTGCAGGCACACCCCTCCCAGGGCACACAGGAACCCCGTCATGTTGATCCACTCCTGGAGGGAATCCGTGTCCGACAGGTCGATGGAGCCGCCCCCGCTGACATGTGACATTCGCCTCTTCACAATCGTCTTGTGGAGGCTCTCAGTGACCTGGGAAAGAGCAGCTGATGGTCAAACCTCTGCAATTACACACATCTCGTGCAGAGAGATGGGAAGTGTTCTGTAACTCTCCTGCCGTTCACAATTCCAGTCTCAAATTCACCTTTTACAGTGTACACTTGACAGTATGAACAGAAATCTACGCAAAGGCAGTTTCCATGGAGGTTGAGAGGCAAGGCTAGAGAGGACTGAAGGGGGTTACCAGTCAATCCCTTGCTCTACATCAGGATAAAGCACATTTAAATCATAGTAGCCAGTGGCTTGTTTAAAAACTTCCACTGAAAGGGATTTCAGAGTTTCTCTAGCAGTATTCCACAGTTATCCCTACTCTGTTTTTCAATTTATTTTTAAGCTCAGCCTCATTCTCCCCTACAGTCAAATTACTTCTTGGCCTCTCACCAAGCAAAGCAGACAACTGATTACCATTAATTTTCTGGAATATTTTCATGGAGTTTAAGTCTGCCTACAAAACTAATTTTCTAGATTAAAATTTAAATTCCTTAAAACAATTAAGCTTAAACAGTTGTTTTGAATTTCTAAAGGTTGAACCTATGGAAAAATTCATAGTCACCTGCCCATCTTCCATTTTGGTCTTTGGATAGTTAAGGATCAGTTTTGTAGCTTGTTCCCACTTCGCATGTGTATCCTCCCAGGCCTGAAAGAAGATATTTCAAGATTTAATTTCAAAACCACTTGCAGCAAGATGCATGCAAAGAGTGTATCAGCTGAGAAGAAAGTTTACCTCAGTGTTGCCTGCAGTTGGGTGTTCAATGCGTCTCAGTAATGCCATCACTCTCTTCTGAAGAGCTGCTCTCCCTACAAAGGGCACAGAACGTTGAACCAAGTTTTTCGAAAACCCATCTACGTCAAATTTGTGGTCTTTGAAAGTAATTACTGAATTAAGAGGAGCGTTTCCCCTCAAAGGGTTTAGAAACAGCAGCTTCTTGTTACATTGTAAAATTCTCATGAACTCAGTCATCCAAATTCCTTACACTTTGTAGCAATCTAGTAATTAACATATTTCAGGAAAAGCCAGAGCAGTGCCAAATCAAGACCCTCAACCTGTTTGGAGAACCCAAACACAAAGAACAGCCTTATTATCCAGGTAGAAAGGTATTTTAACTGATTCATGATCCTTACCTGTTGACATCATGTTGCTCACAGATGCAAACTCCATGAAAGTGTTGTAGTTTGGCAGAAAATTATGCACTGAAACTTCATCTACCCCACATCTGATATCGGCTTCCTCGCAGAGGTGTCGGAAGCAGGACATTGCCACCAGCACTGCCTCGATATCTGGGCTCCACAGAAACATGTATAAGGCCACTTCCAATTTGGTCTGGGCTTGGCGACAGATCGATGTTCCGCTGCATCCTGCTGTGCTTTCCTTGGGAAACAGAGAATTCCTGATTTGGGAATACTGAATACAGTAATTTTATTAAAATTCAGACTTAGCCAAACTCTGTTAAAAACTGCTTTTATTTCAGTATGAACAAGCAATCCTAAACAGGATCAGAGCTCCTGTATGCTGCCACAAGGGATGCTGTGTGCATGCCTAAGAAGAAAACATTCACCAACAGTTTAACTGAAAAGATGTGACTTTATAAAGTCTGAAATACCACTATTAACCAGTCTATTAAATACATACATTATTTAGGATACAGATGTCTTCTCCTCCTCAGAAATAATTAATTTAATATTTAAAAATTACTTCCAAAGTAATGAAATTTCTACTTTTCAGGGGTTTTTTTCCCCCAAGTGTTAAAATTAATTATCATGTATTACTTACCATGGAAGAATTCCCTTTCCCTTTCCTGAGGGTAGCTCCTGGTGCACAGCGTATCATTTCTTCATGGTCAAGAGAAATTTGACTAGTTCCACTTCCAGAGACATCATAAAGGAAGAGGAAGTGGCAGGAACTCCTATCTGATTGCTATGAAGAGAAGGAAGAAAAATAACACAAAGTTTTTTTTTAAAAGTGCAAAAAGGAGAGATCTGAGGAAGGTAAAAAGCATTTACACAGTACTTGTCCCACTGCTGCTCTGAGGGCTTTATCAAGTTACCCACATTAATGGTATCTTAAAATATTTCCCCTGCAGAAATACACTATTTGATATTTTAAGAATATCAGAAAGAAGCCAATGAGAATGCTGAGATTTGGACGAACATGAGATCCAAAAGGAAATTTTTAATTCACCCATGTAGATCTATATTTTACCATGACTACTTCCCCCTTTTCTCACCTTGGGGACTATTTCCCTTTGTATTAGGCAAATAGGCATAAGGCACAGGTTTCTGTGGAACATACATTTTCCAGGCAAGTAAAACAACCTGTGTAGCTAAAGTAAAAAAGAAACTAAAAAACCCAGACCTACCTTTGGTTACCAATTCTAACCGAGGTGCCTCACAAAGCAGAGAGGAAATTAGAGAACAGAAAGTGTAGGTGTAGCCATTAAATTTCTTCCAAGCATAAAAATAATGTGGTAAATAAAGGAAGTGACAAAGCAGAGAACAATGCATGCTGATGATCCTAACAGAGATGGTAACGTTCGCTTACTTTGTTTTTTAGAAGAAATTTATTCCTACAGATGAGAATCTCTCGCAGCCACTTGAGGATTTCCGTGCTGCTCAGCATCTGATGACTAGTGAGCTTCTTGCAGATATAAAAAAGCATTTGTGAACTGCAGCAAAATGAAATTCAATGTTAGCCTCACGATCTAATAATGCCATTTTTGAAGATACTATACCACGCTTGACATAGAAATAGGCAATTAGCATGAACACCCTATGCAACACTAACATTGGCTTGTAGAATGTATAACAGAGAGATTATAGTGTGCATTTGAAATGCCAAGCTCCCCTGGGCCCCTTCCCACCCCCCAGCTGGCCTGTTCAGCTCCCTGGAGGCAGTGAAGCGATTCGGGGCCATTCACAGCCCACACTCGGGGCTGTGGGGTCGGAGTCTCAGCTCTCCCCAAACAGATACAGCACAGACAGCAGCAGTACAAGGTTACCTACACTGCTCTGACAACGTCTCAACTCTGCTCTGGAAGGAACACATCTAGGGATGTTCCTTCTTCATATCCATTCAGGCCTCACACTCTCTGTTAAAACTGCCAAAGGGTCCAAATTAGTGTCAATTGTAATGGGTTTTTCCCCCAGCCCGAACAGAGCACAGACTCATTGCTACTCCTACAAATCACAGCCCTGGGTGTCAGTTCATGCCCATTGAGGGGGGCTCAGCCCAAACCAACCCCAAACCACACTCAGCAGGCATGAGCCCAACCTGCTGGTGCTGGAAACAGGCTTCCTCCTACACCAAACATCAGCACCAATTCCAAGTAAAGCACCAAAGACTATAGTTTTTAATATTTAGCTCATACAATTCTTAGAATTCCCAGTTTACAGATTCCTACTTTTTGGTTTAACGTTTTGTGTAATTTTGACTGTTTTGGAACTTCATTCCCCTTAATATTCTCCAAGAAATTAAACACAATAACTGCTGTGAACTTCGAAAGTTAAGATAAATAATTAAATTTCTATGTAAATATACAAGAAAGACCAATGGAGATCACAGTTCAGGGAAAGCTATCACCTTCTTTGGGTGAGGGCTTCAGAGTCAAGATTAGCAAATCCACAGTTCTGGAATTGCTCAGCATTCCCCACCTCCTAGTCCCAAAAGGATGAAATAGAATTTAAAAAGTAGCAAACATTTGAATGAGGGGGAAAATCTCTAACTTTTCAAATTAATAATCATTTGTGCACATTAACATCTGATGAAGAGTGCCATTAAGGGAGCCAGAAAAATGCTTGTTATATTTTTGTTGAATTTGTATAGTGTAAGGAACACAACTCATCCATGAATACATATAACAACTCTGACTGCAGATTCCTAGTGCTGTTGCAAAGCTTTCCCAAAATACTCACATCTATTTAAAAGAAGACAAATCAAAACAGCTATTTCTGTCATTTATGAAAGTTAATTTACATACCTGATTTCCCAGAATGTTTCTATAGGAGCATCAGGATTCCACAAGTCAATGCTGTCCAACTGGTGCAGAACCAGCAAGGCCTGAAGTCAAACCAAAGAGAGTCTTGCTTATAGGCAGCAATTTACAGAGAGCACAAGCACAGGCAGAGAAATAGGAGCAGTCATATACTCATTACATCGTTTTTAAAATAACAAAAGATACAAAAAGCATTATAGAAGAATTATGTAGAAGAACAAGAGTTAGTCTGTGTCACAACTATTTCATGTCAGTCTTTATTCCACATTCATACTCCAAACCTGGAGGTTTCCCCTCCGTATTTCCGTACAAAGCCACCCTTGACACACAGACCCAACGTTTTCAAAAGACAGGTTTTGGCTCTAACAGTGACTGAATGTCCAGCTGTGAAAACCCAAGTGCACGGCCGCAGTGCTCACCTCCATGGCCTCCTGGGCGATGTCTGGCATGCTGGACTGGGGCACCAGCTGGACAAGGCCTATGATCAGCTCTGCCGTGCTCCCCTGAGTCTCGGGGCTCTGCTTCCTGGGATTCTAAACAGCAACAAGGGAACCAAGTATAAGCTGGAAAACTTTTTAATGCCTGACCACATTATTGACCACTACAGCAGCATTCCTGTGGTTGAGCTACGTGGATTTTGGGATTTCCATGGATACCCCTTGGATGTCACCTCTTTGATAGAACTGAAATCTTTTTAAATTAAACAGTGATAGACCTGAGAAAATGGAACATCTAAGACTGTTTATCTTTCTGCTCATTCAAATGATGACTAATTTCCAACCCCCTTATTATAATTTTCTTCTATTCCCCTCTCCTTCCTCCACCTTTCCCTTCAGAGTCACAGAACTTTATGCTCCTTCTCATCGCATTGCTCTGTTTCTGTAAAATCTATTACAGTTTCTTTTTGGTTCTGTCTTTTTCTTTTAAAAGCACAGGATCATCATAACCAGAGACAAGGATGAGTAGGAAGTGTCCTAGATGCCAGGTGTATGTTTTTAATCTTTATTCACACAGCAGCTTCCAAAGTAAACTCCACCACAAATGAACAGTGTGATACTGGGATATACTTACACACAGCAAAAGCTTTGGATCTGCATGGATCAGTTTTACCAAGGACAACAGCAAGAACTTGTAGCTTCTGGTTTCCAAATCAGTAGGTTTTTCTTTAAATTTAAGGCTTGTCATTTTCTCCTTAAATGTAAGACTCTGATGGAAGGGAAAAAAAAAAAAAAAATCACAGTCCTTGTCAGGAAGATAGTTGAACATAACAGTTATAATCAAACATGAAATTTATTGCTTTTATAATCTATAACTCAAGAAAAAGTTTAAAGTATACAAATTTCAAGAATAGTCACACAGCCTTCTACTTCAAAATCCCCTCTCCCACAGGCAATCACTTAATTTTATCTTTAAAGTTCCCTTAAGAACTGTTTCAGTGAGCTGTATGTGAACACAACAAAAGTTTTATGGCGTAAGAAACTGTGGCAAAAGAATAGTGGAAAAAAGGATCAAAAATAATTACAGGCAATTACTCTGGTCTGAGACAGAAACAAAAATAAATGTTTCCAACTCATCCTGAGTACCTGAGAAGGAAGGGAATTTTTTCCAAAGGCAAAAAGTTCTCCTGCCATGGTCACAGCCGGGATGATTTCATGGTAACCTCAATGACCTCTAGAAAATTAACCTTTCCTTTTTAAAAGGCACACAGCACATTGTTTAAATTAAAAAATAATCTGCCTTCACCTAAAAAACCAGTGAACTACTTCTGTACCCATCCCTCTCCTGCTGTGAACTGGAGGACTTTTGATGGTACATATTGAGGGACAGGAGGTATTCTGCTTTGACTCCAAAATACACACACATACAGAAATACAGGTAACATAAAGGTGGACTTGCAGTTATCATTCAAAGACAAAGGATTTTCATTACTCAGTAAGTTTTTGTAATTTATACTTGCAATAATTTTAACCTTGTATTAGAGATTAAATTAGTATTTTGGTTACAGCTACCACAGCAGTTACAAGACAGCCACTTGGACAAAAAAAACTGCCACTGTGTTGAATATCCACAAGACAGAAACTCTGTTTTCTAAACTGCCTTGCTTAGTTTATTTGCAAAGATCTCAAACAATAACATGAACTTGGTTTTAATTTTTGCAAAACTTGTAAGTTTTGAAGAAAAGGAAAAGGCCTAGCTTGAAATCATCTTAGGGGTAACCGATGAGGTTCAACACTGTATAATTAAATTCTACAGGAAATTACAATCTTGTTCTATTTCATTAATTAGTTATTGCGCAAATACATAGAATAAAATCTACGACATAAAGCATTTGATCAAGAAATGGATAGCACAGTGGCAGATGTAACACATTCTGTGCTAAACCTCAATTTGCTCCAGTCAGGGATTTCTGAGAAGAGGCACATGGCAAAAGCCAACCCGATTCTGTGAAGCAATTTATTGCCTTCACACAATCCAAACCAAAGGGTGTCAATAACCAGAGTCAGGGCCGTAAGTGCCTCTGCAAACACCCCCGGGGTACAAACAGCGTCTGGACGCTGACAGACAGCACCGGAACGAGGACAAGCGCAGAGGAGTTCAACAGAAATAAGTTTAGGCTGGAAATTAGAAAACTGTCCTAAGAGCAGGGAGATTCCAGAAGAGCACCGTGATGGGACAGGCACAGAGCCGAGAGCATGGCTTTCCTCCTGGGACCAGGAGCTCCGCTGGCGGTGCTGGGGGGTCCCCTCCAGCCCCAGGCGGGGCCGCGCGCTGGCTCTGCGGGGTAACTATGCACAGAAAAGTCAGCGCAAGGAAGGGCTTTTCTGCGGTAGTTACGGGTCATACTTACGGCAGCAGAGGCCCAGTGCCATGCAAAGCAGGGACTGGCGGGCGTCTGAGCACGGCGCGACAGCAGCCAGTCAGAAGGGAAAGTGAGAAGCAGAAGACAAAGCACCACCAGTCAGAGCAGGGGTATTGTCAGGGCAACTATTCTCCAACAAATGAATACATACAGGTGAAAAGCAAGTTAAACATGGTGTAGCTTTCAACCCAAAAGCATTTTGGTCATTTGCTCTCATATGAGAAGCCCAACAGGAATAATTTCGTGTCTCATTTTAGGCCTTCTAAACCAACCAACGAAGACCACTTGCCACAGCAAAAGTGTCCTCACGGAACTTTCAGAAGAATGCAGCAACACAGCTACACGTGGACTTACTAAAAGAATTTGCATGAACTACAAATCTCACTTTACTCAACTTTTTCCAAGACAGCCAAGAATATTGACTTTATTTCATCATGCTTGAATAATCTTTTACTTTGTTGCTGTCACCAAGACCAAACAGTCAACTTGCTCAATAGAAAACAAGACAAACGAAGACCTACTCATTGCAATCGTGGTAAAAGCACTGCAGTTTTCAGCAATCGTCTTTACATACAGAATGCTTTTGTTTTCTAGATTAAGCAAGGATGGACGTATTACCCAGCTATTTACACAGCCAGAAAGCTTAAAATGGACAGTTAGCCATAGAAGACAGAAGAAATACTTCTACATTTCCAGTTTAAAAGCAGCAGGAAACTGGAGAAACATTGAACCAGAAACAGTCAATCCCCCAACACCTGCAGGGTCACAGAGCATGTGTGGCTCTGCTGCTTTGTGCATCACAGTGTTCTTCCCCCCCTCTAGTTTCCAGTCTAAAGTCAATAAATAAAAAAGCTGGAATGGGATGGAGACGGGACAAAGAGGAGGCGTGTGCTCCGGCAGCTCCCCGAGCAGCCTTACCGGGGTCATGCGGATGGCGGGGTGAGCCCCACAGCCCTGGATGGCTTTGTGCAGGGTCTCGCTGAACATGCTGCGCAGCTCCACGGAGTGGCAATAAACCGCGTCGATCCGGGGCCACCAGTCCAGCGCCGACTGCAAGGGAACAGCCACGCTCACACGTTAAACTCCACCTGCTTTAGCCTCTACAACTTACAAAAGCCACACTATAACCCAGCCTTTACACTTGAGTGTTTGACAGAGTATTACCAATATCTCCGTTTTGCGTTCTCATCATAGAACTCGTAATAGTTACATGAGTTGCAACAGAGGCACTAATTCCAGCTTGGCTGCTTGCCACATCACTCTTCTACCTGAACAAACTGACACCAAAAGTGCAGAAGGGCATGGTAGATTTGAGGATGCTGGATGCTAGAAATAATACTTCAAAACAATGTGCACTCAGTTCACTGGGATACACTAAACAAAATGAAAAATTGGTATTTTAAGTGCTTGATAATATCCGAAAATCTGTATTACCCCACCACTCACACCATCAGTAGCATTTTCTACCATAATACCTTTTTTTTCCTTAAATATAATGCTTTCATTAACATGTTGGGATAAATTAAACAGAAAATGTTATGTATATTAGGTAAGGATGGTTGCTCAACACTCACTGATGCTAGTTCCATACTCATCAGGAAAATCAGAATTATATTTTACTGAAAAAGTACGAAAATAAACTGAAGATGAACAACCACACAAACTTTCAGAATATTTTAATCTCTCAGCACTTACTCCCGTTTCACACTACTTAAATCCCTGAAGAAAACCATGAGGCCAGCACTACCCCAGGTCCACAGACTGCAAGTAGCAGAAGGTGGTACAAGCGTGCACATCCTGAGAGTGGTTTTCAGGTATCAATATTTATCATAAAGCCAGAGACCGTGAGATTCACTTGTCATCCTAAATCAGATGGACATACAAGACATCTCTGTACTGAAATGTTATAGAGGTTATACTGGCATCTGAGCTCTCACACTGGGAATCCACTGGTGGGAAACATGAACAGATTTGTATGTCCTTCCTTATTAGCAAGCAACTCCTGCTGCACAGATACAAGCAACAAGATTTGGTCTGCTATCCAAACTGCATTTACTAAGCAGATATTGATCTCAAGAGAAGCCCCAGATCACTGAGCTGATGAAATACTGCCAGAACTTACGTTTGTGATAATTCGGTGGAGTGAATTTACCAGCACATAATGAAATGTTGATGGGGAATTCTGTGCCAAGCAGATCTATAACAAAAATACATAAAAGCCACTTAGGAACATCTTTGTCTTTGCCATCTTTCTTATCACACTGAATAACATCTTGAAGCCTTTTTATTAAATTGACAAAGCTGTCAAATCTGAACAAGGGAAGCCTAATCAGCTGAGAAAAGTTTTATAATAACATGCAGGGATTTATTGCTAAGGGATATTTATACAGCTGAACTCACTTATGAGCTTCCAGCTGCTGTTAGCACAGCTTTCATAACTGACAGGTTGTCAATCGCATGCAGAGAATGACTTACCAGTAAGTGGTGTTCTCACCTTGAAGTGTTGGTTATTGTGAGGATTTATGCGGAAGCAGGAAACCAAGCAGTCAATCATCAGGTCTACATCTGCATTCTGATTGCCTCTTGAGAAAGGTTTGCTTGGGTTAAACAGCAGATTCTATGTATTTCAGAAAAATACAAATACATAAATCAGATATCGAGATCACTCTTGTCTGTTTTCAATACAAAACTTTCCAGTGAAAAACGCTGGTATTCAATTAAGGAGAAATTCAAAGTCTATTTCACTATTTTAAAACTCAGGTTTCATCATTGCAATTAGGAAACAGACATTTCTTACCTTAAGATCTAGTACCATGGACTGCACTAGCAGGAAAATGACAGAATTATCTTCCCAGTTGATGTAGGTAGATGCTTTGCACAGTTTAACACAAGCAATAGCAGCACTTTCAGTCAGCTGCCTGCTCCCACCGTGGCCTGCAAGGGCCTTCCTGAGATTGTCCAGGAACAGCTTCTGCAGAATTCAAACCAGGAAGAGTTATAAGCAGATACTGGAACGGCAAAAAAACAACTTGATGTGGCCCTCTGGAGAAACTCTGTATTTATGAAAGCCATTCCCTTGGATGGACCTGGGGCAATTAAATTAAATATACCTGAAATACATGATCAGCAAAACCAAGTATCCTTTACAAACCAGAGCTGAAATTCAGATACTTGTCTTACCTTGTTCATTTTAGTCTCCTCTACTACATCCTTTGCTATATCTTGGATTATCTCTGGACACAGGACCAGGAGTATGATCTGCAGTGGCCACACTGCTGCTTTACGTTTTGTGCTTTCAGCAAAGCCATCCACTAAGTCAAACAACTTCTCGGCACAATCTGCAAAAAACATAAGCCCAAGTTCAATAACAGTTTTAATTACGAAGAGGTAAAGAATAGGTATAGAAGAGCAGAGGGACAGTTCCAGCTACACAGAAGAAACGTTTTGTTTTGCACCTTACTGGCATGCTAGTGGGGATAGCATGGTCTCAACCCAGTTAAAGACTTGGATTATCTGAATATATAAATTTTCCTCTCTGTCACTGGAGACAAAATAAAGGTGATGTTCTCTAAGTTTTTATCCTGTATCAAGATGAAAAATACACATTCAAAAAGTCTCCATCTTTTGGGGTCTCTTTGTGTTGTGAAGCACAGTAATAATCACTAACAGGGGAGTCAGCAAAGTAGAGGGATGGCAACATACCCTTACCTGCCCTGACAAAGGCTGACAGAAATTTATTTGCAGGCTGCACAGGGAGCAAAGAGGGCATAAAATGCAAGTGAATGCATTTTAGGGATGTCTGAGAAACCAGCCTTTGAACACTGCCATGTGTTATGTCTTACCAGCCATGTCAGTCTGGGGTGTTTGGTACAGCTTTGTGAATTCATCAGGGTAGTTTTCCACCCAGTTCCAAAACGCCTGCAGATAATGCAAAACATCTTTACATTCCAGAGCTTCAAAACAGTTTTTTCTGAATTATTTATTTAAATGAAGTGAGATTTTATTCTTAATTCTAATCACACAAAATGTCTTGCAAAACATACTTGCACTGAAGGGAGGCCCCAACTTATATTATATAGTAAATTACCGAATTGCAGTTATTCCTAAACTAGAGGAAGTCTGCAAATAAGCAATGAAACAGAAGCATTGAAACCCTTACCTTTTCCAAACTATTGATAACAGCTAACTGAGCTACTTTCTTAAGGGCTTTAAACTTGAATACAGTCTCTGTAAAGATAAAACATTTCTACATTTAGAAAAGAAACTTAGTTATAAAAAAAGACTGTTGAAGTGCAAAGCAATTTTCAAACCAGTTTTTAACGCTAATTAAGTATTTTAAAATATTTTGGTAAATACATGACTTCTTGGAGTAAAACACAGCAATAAAAGATATATCCATTGCGCTGCATCATCTCTGGCTAACCAGATTCAAATAGAAATATTTCAAAACACAGGCTCAAATCATACCTTGCAAGAGTCGCTTGAGTTTGGAACAATCCACACTGATGTACTGCAAAAGTTCAATATCATGAACATCAGCATTATCTTCTGAACAAACAGTCAGTTCCTGCAATCTAAAAATAAGCAATGTAAAGTAACTTCTCCATCAGCTCATGTCAGCCAGGTATGGACACACCTATGATTCTATACATTTCAATAGCAGGGGAGTATTCTATGATCACCTCATAAATTACTATTGCCTCAGAAAAACTTCTCTAGGTTTAGAAATAAAAGATGGATCTTGCATGACTAAGAGTTATTATTACAGTCCTCATACTGAAAATAGAGCTAGAAATACCAGTGATGAGTCTTACAAGACACCGATACCTTCTGGTGATGGTTTGTGCCTAAGACTTGCCTAAATCCTTCTGTTATCCACCCTATTGTAACAGTAACCTTGTCATCTTTTCAACTAAACATTCAATTTGTGGAATCATGACACCTTTAGGCTACTGCTCCTTAGCAGCAAGTGCAGCCCCAGCTAAGCTCTCAGAGTAAAGCAGTGACTGATGGTACTCGCTATCACTGGACTGAGCTATGACCATTCTTGGTCCACAGTTCTCTGGCCCAAGCAAACAGGATGAAGTTTAATGACACCAGTTTAAACATAATGGCCTCTTTTCACACTTGTGTATCAGATAATTTACTCAACATCTCACGGACACCAGGCCACTAACAACTAAAGCATATGTTCCCACAAACTCCGGACTGCCACGGCTCGTTCCAAAGCCACAGATGTGTTTCAGACATGGAATGTGATTTCTAGTACTAGACACAAAAGCAGTTCTTCATTTTTCCATCGCCAGGGAAGCTTAACAGCCCTCGCTGGGAATGGGAAGGTCCCCAGTGCTGTGCTTTTCATGCCAAAAATCCCCCAGCTGCTGTGCAAGGGCTAGAAACATGCCTAAACAGGAAACCCAGGTCAGAGATCAGCAGAGCTGACTGGCGGCGAGCTGACCCCTGTGGAGAGCAGAGCAATTGGTCAAACATTTAACTATTGCTGCACAAGCCATCTGAAGGGAAAAACAGGTTAGGGAAAAAGCACTCTGCTCTGGCTCAAACGGGATGGTAAGGAGGGCTTTGGAGCTTGGGAACAAACAAACACAAATACATGGACGAGATTCAAAGACTCAAAAAATTTTAACTGAAAAATACTTCCTGTAAAAGGAGCAAAAGAAATTGTTTCCATTTCCATAAGCAACAAAACACAATCAACCTACTGAGTAAAACCACATCCTCCATGCTAGCTGCCAAGTCTATGTTCTTGAAATAAAAGTTATTAAAGGCTCTGTAAAAACTTAGAAAATACTTAAAGATGAAAATTACTCAATCATTTTAGACTGATATCTAAAATGCAAATAATTTTCCAAAGGATAAATATATAAGAAAAATGTAAATCTTTGTTTCAATTAGATTGGCTCACTCACTGCTACGTGACCATGTAAGGCTCCCAAAGCTCCACTTCTAATAAAGGATGATGTCAGCTGTTGTACTGTGAGAGAAGAGCTAATCTACTTCAAGGACCTTTCAAGAAACATCAAAGTATTTCAGTAATAAAAAGGTTAACACCACTCTAGTGGACTGACAAACGCTAAAGCATCAGAAGGATCTGGAACAGGGCAAAATCAAATAGATGGGAATTTTGTCCTTGTTTCCTTTCTTGCTTAAAAAAGCAGAAAACGCAGTTATTTTTACCGTAAATGTGCTGTGAAACTCAAGTCAGTCAGAAGACAAATGGGTCTTTTCCAACAACTAACAAGCAACCCAGCTGTTTGTCCCCTTCAGGCATAAGACAGATTTAACATAAAAGCCTCCTAGCAGGAAAAATTAGGAAGGAAAACAGCCTTGGGGCTCTAGCAGAGCTGTGGACAATCCCCAATCTTCATTCTAAATTTGTAAGTAAAGGGATACAATCCATTAGCTTCAGCATCCTTTTTTTCCCTCCAGGACACCTTGCACCCAGAAGTTGCTCAACATATTCAGCTGAATTATTTTCATTCATTTTCACTTGTACTTTTGAATGCAGATTAAAAAAAAAAAACAATAAATGCAGCCCACAGGAAACATGCCAGCAGTAAACCCAGCACAGGCACCAAATTTTGTTCATTTTGTATCCTGAAACTCATGGAAAATGTCGAAAGGTTGAGAGACTTGCACTTGAGAAGCATCCCGTGAAAGAGCATTGAGGCAGTTTCAGGTCAGCAAGCCCCCAGGCCCTGAGAGCTGCCCGAGGCTACCCAAGGTGCAGGAGGTGTTTCACACACCTACCTGGTGGAGATGCGGCTGAAGACGGCGTTGAAGTTGTTGCAGCTGAGGGAGAAGAGCACCCCCGAGGCGGAGCTGCGCAGCTCGGCCGCGTGCTGGTTGCCCTCCCGGTACGTGTGGATGAAGTGGCAGATCTCTGGCAGCAGCTGCTTCACCAGCATGGTCTCGTCCAGCCGCATGGTGTCCTTTGGTTGCTAAAAATAAACGAGCGCTTCATTAAATTCTGGTCGGGAGGTTTGGAGGCGAAAAACTGGAGGATTTGCCACGAGCAGGCGCAGGGTCTGAGTGTGACCTTCCGATGGGCCACAGGCTCCACAGCACAGGGAGCTGCACAGAAAGGCTTCCCTCCATCTGAGCAACATCAGACAGTACCCAAACCATCCCACATTTTCAGTTAAATGTCTGGAACAGGCAGTACACGAGGGTGATCAATCTCACCAATTATCATGCAAAATAGGAAACTAGTTTTTGAAGTGGCACACACTTTGTTCTGATGAAGGCACCCTGAAAGCTGTTCTGTGTCAAGGATCAGCAGAGCACAAAGGCTAAATGGCAAAGACCCACCCTCACGTCCCTTTTGGGTAAGGTCTTGGTCACTGTATTTTGACAGCAAGTATTTCATACTAAAAAATGAACCAAAAAAGAGGTGCTTCTCCCTCGCCCTTGCTGGGGATTTCTCTAAACGAGTCAAAAATGGTTTAACTTCCTGCAAAATAAAAATTTAATTTTTGCCAGTTTGTACAGTGTGAGACATAAGGAAACTATTTATAAAAGAATTCAAAGTGAAACTTTGCTCTACTAAGAGCAAGTTTTAACACAAGGGTCAGCATTAAAGCTTTCTAAAATTCTACCAATGAATTTTCCAGAGGGAATTGGGAAGTTTCAGAGGCTCCCACTTAGTTGACCTGAGTCCTGTTGCCATGAGAACTTGATGAAACATTGAGCAAGAAATACATCTGAAGATACCACAGAACACAACACACTTTGTGCAGAGCTTTGGCTCACTCTTATTTAACATATTCTGCCTTGAACTGCTCTCATTTGAACTCACAGAGCAAGAAATATTCAGCACAATTTTAGGCTGTTTAAATATCACCAACTACCAGGAAACCCACTAACATTTCAAACAATATGCACAGAAGAAATATTTAAAAATAATTAATTTCTTAAGTTAAAACAGGTTTTTTGACTCATTGGCTCAAAGATAAGAAGTGCCAGAAGAAGTATTTACCTCAGCTGTAAAAGCTAAAAAATATTCTGGAAAATGTATTTACCTGGATCTTTTGTGATTTTAGAAGAATCCACAACTATTCAGACTGTTTTAGTACTGTAAAATGTATTGATCTAACCACAAGAAGGTCGTTACCTTATATAGAAACAACTTTCAAAAACTGTTGCAGGGAAACAGCAAAGAGCTCAGGCCATTTCATGACATTCATCCAGGAGTACAGTTTTTAAAAAAATCCCTTGCTTGTTTAAGGAATAAACCACTGCAAGTCTTGCTCCCAGTGAAGTTTGGCTTCGCAATTCCATCTCAGCACAGTAAGTTGTCCAAGCACCAGGTCTCTCATCCCAGGGGGAACAGCCAAGTGCCTCCCAGCAGCTCTGACTGCAAACCTGGGGCCTGGGCACCCAGTGGCCCTTGGGACAGGGCTAACTAATGCCATCTGGGAAACACCTGCAAAAGTCACCCTCACTGCAGGGGCAGCAAAGGTTCTGCTGTGTACAAAAGTCCATGCACAATTACCTCAACAAATGAAAGTCTCAAGAAATGTAAAGAAAACTCAGCAATGTATGCAGAGAAATCAGCAGCATGAAAGTGAAAGACCTGTACTGAATTATCTGCTACTTTTAACACAATTTACTATCCTGTTACTTCTTCTGTTTAAATGGTGGGATGAAAAGGTTTTGATGCATCTACTCAAAAAATACTGAGCAGGACATGCCACAAGCATTCAAAGTCTACAAAAATCTAGCGAAGCTTCACATTTAATCCTCTATTTGGGTTTGTGCCTCCCCTTACTCCAGTTCACACATGACTCTGAGTAGAGCTGTCCAGTTGTCTGCAATTCCTTTCATCAAGTTATTACATGAAAAACATTATTTATAACTCTACAAATATGATGAGTAGTGGGAAGGGCAAATTCAAAAGTTTACTTGAATCCATTTAGCTGAAAAAAGATCACTAATTTTAGGCAATAAAAAGCACCCTCCAAATCCTTAACACATCAATTATATCAACTATGCATATTCATAAGAAGTTTTTGTATTTTTAAAATGGCATTAATCCTACTTTGCTATAGATCTGATAAGTTTTAACTTTACTACCAGTAATAACAGATACACAAGCATTTGACTTGTACTCTCCCACCAATTTGATTTCAACTTAGCAATTGCTTATGCAAGCCTACTCACCCCTGCCAGACATTTCTCCAGTGTATCCAAGATTATCAGCTGAGATAGATACAAATTCTTTTCAGCAGTTTCTCCAAATATTCTCTGGAAGTAGAAAGGATATGGGTTCATTTGAGACTTGTAAAGCACTAAAGCAGCAAAGCGGCACAGTAGGCTATGGCTCCTTTACTGCTCTGCACATTCTCCTGGTCTCTGAACACTGCTCAGAGCCCAGGGCAGTGTCACGTACCTTTCTGTACCCTCACAGCTAAAACCTCACACTCCCAGCTAACACAGGATTCCCCTTAACCATCACCTGCCCTCAGATTTCTCTGCCCCAACTCCCACTGCCTTGCTGTGGTTCCTGCTGGTGAACTTCAGAACAGAAAAAATTAAGTGTACAAGGGAAGTGACAATTTCACCAGATTTCAAGTAATTTTCTGCAGAGTGTACAATGCAAATAAATAGCAACCATTTTTTAAAAAATCACCAAACAATGCAAAATGAGAACACTTACCATGTTATTAACATTTTTTAAGATATTGGTGAGACCACTGATGACCAAGGAAAACTTGTACTTGGAAATGTTGATGAGACATTCCTTGTTGTGCTCTGTACTGACTTTGGTGTGGGTATTCTGCTGGCAAACCTTTATTGGAAGCTACAAGAGACAACTGTTATAAGCTTTTTCATATTGAATTTTACAGCTTTAAAGACAGGTTAAAAATTTGTGACACACCAGAAACAATCCTGAAAACCATTCTATGAGAGATAACTGTAAACGTGACATTTCATTTTCTCTACATTCATCTTTCCATTAGTTATCTATAAAAAAAATGCTGAAGTTCACCTGTTCCTTTCTCTGAATTGCAACTAAACCTCTATTTTGTGATAAGTTTTCTACAAACTGAATGTCAAGGCAATCAAAAGGAACAGAAAAAAGGAAGACAGACTTCTAAGAAAAGACTCTGTATTTCAAAGATCGGCTTGTTGAAGACCAAAAATCTCCAAAGCTAATACCTGCAAAGAAAAAAACTTTTAAAAAGCATGTTGGGATCCCAGAGGAGATAAATCCTAGTAGTTCCCAGAGCAGGCAAGCTGGAAGGCAGGAGCAGTGGCTCCATGTGCGTCCCCTGCTCCAGCACAGGACAGAACTGTCCGAGAGGCACCATCAACCCCCAGGAGGAACCAGCACTGACCCTGCAGCCCCCAAGGACCTGGGTAACTCAGGGGTCACTCCCAGGAGATGGATATTGGCTTCAAACACACTTCAAGCACCTGCAAACCCCATGTTACCTGTCCCTGCCCGACATCCCGTGCTATACAACTAGACCTTTCCAGGAAGGAGCAGATTCAGAGCACCTGCACAAACCCGAGATGTTCCTCCTGCTGTGAGAACACTGGGCATTTTGTTTCCTGCTGTACCCAAATTCTTCAGGGGTCACAAACGAGTCACTTCCCAGGCACACACCCACTCCCCCTGCCCGCTCAAACTGCCACAAGAACATCAGAGATGTGACTCTTCTAAAAAGAAACATCGGACTGAGGGTTTATATTGTTTAAAAGCAAACAAATGGAGGAATATTTGTGCCATTTGTATTTTAAAGTGTGACCTTGGAGCTCCCTAGCCATAGAAACTTGAATTGCTACAAGTTTTTACCAATTTTGACTAGAACTGTGGATAAACATGTATTCTGAAAGACATGAATAACTCAGTGGAAATGCCACAGTGCAGTATTTGTGCATTGGAAAGATTATCGGGGAGAGGAAATTTAAGAGAGGGTAAAAGCAGGATTCCAAAGAATTACAATCAGCTTTACAGCTGCAAAGTGCTTAAAGAGCCACTTCCCAGGCTGGAGGCTCTGGGCAGAGCACCTCCTGCTCTGTCATCAGCAGCCACCAACACCTCTGCAACCACCTGACAACCTTGGCTTTGATGGGAAAAGCTGAAATGCCCATGTTTAAAACGCAAGATGAATCAAAGAACCCCAGTCTGGAACACTTTTATCCAAGAGTTTTGAGTGCACCACCCTGACATGTCCCATGGCTGGGAAATGGGTCTCTAACACGCTGTGAAACTCTAATGCCCTGGGGTGAGTTCTCTCTGTACAAGTTTGGGTTTCAGTTCAGTTCCTTTGGTACCATGGACTAAGATCACTATGGAAATTGGCTGGGTTTTTCCTAAGAAAATGGCTGACTCTTCATTAAAAGGAAAACAGAACTGGCACACTGGATGAGTCCAAAGCCCCCGGAGCACCCTGAGGTCCCTGAGGCTCTGGACACCAACAGGGCTCCAAGCGCTGAATCCACCCCTGAGGGATGGCCCTCCAGGAGAAGGTCTGACACACTTCACCTACACCACCTCCTACAGCACCAAGTTCCACAGGGCAGTCCAGGTAATTTCCACTGAAATCTGTGATTCTCTGGCAGTGTTCACATGCAATGTGTTACAGCAGCGCGAGGCGCTCCAATGTGCTCATTTTAACCCTGGAAAAGCAGAATAAACAGCACTGATGACTCAAGCTTTGTTTTCACTGTTGGATGTTATTCTACAATACATTTTCGGAAGTCATTGGTGGATGATAGATACATTTAATTTAAAATTTCCCCATTACTAGTACTCTTTATTTGAATTTTCAAGTCTCTGTGCTGACAGCAGCAGCAAAGCTGAGTGCTAAAACACTTCAGAAGAGCCTCTCAAAGAAATTGTGTCATAGATCTAGTTCTGTGTGTTCCCATGCCAGAGAAACATCACATTACACACTTCTGGAGCTTCCTGCCACAACAGCCACTACAACAAGGTCATCTAGAAGTAACACTGCTTTTTATATTATCATTTAAAATAGGAAACTATATAAAGGAAATATTAGCACTGTTATTTTGGGGATTTTTATTTTTCAGCTATTTCCTTTGTGCACTCTGACACCCTGGAGCATTTTATTTCCCCTCACAGAATGCAGCTCCAGTGACCAAAGAGAAACTACTTCACTCCCCTACAAATATCCATTAATCTAAACACTTTAACTTTTTGTTTTCCCATTTTATTTTTATTGCCTTTGATTTTATTTTAGACAAAAAGAAATGGTGACAAATAGTTTCCTGTAGAGCTATTTGAATTAGAAACAGAAATAAAAGCACAAAGCTTAAATGTAACTGGAGCTTCAAACTCAACACACATCCAGTTCTGAGCTCAATCCAGTTCAGCAAAGGGACAGTCACTACTCCAACTCCAGCTCTTTTCACACTGAGATAGGAACAACAAGGCTGTGGCTGCCCTGGGGCAGGTACAACCCACACTGAGGGGGGCTCCACACACCCTCCCCCTTGCTGATCCAGCCTGATGTCTCCTTAGGGTGTCAAACAACCCACAGAGGACCAGGGACAACAGCATTTTGGTCTAAAATGGGCCTTATGTCATGCAGTGGACAAACAAAATAGATGAAATCTGGAACCTTTCAGCTATTAAAAGTTTAAATCTTTGAGAGGGAAATAAGATATTTACTGGGCACTCTTAACAAGACCTTAACAGGCAAGTTATAAATCTGGCTTTGAAGGACTTCAGTAAGTGTTACTAGAGAAATGCAAAGCTGTTGAAAAGTGGCAGACACTGTGGTACCTGATGGCATGCCTGCATACCACTGGAAGTGGCCTCAGGTTAGAGGCTGCTGCACTTTCATCCAAAAATGTTCCATTAAGGAATCCTTCCTTGGTTGTAGATGATAATTATTAAGAAAACCATGTGGGTTTCCTGTCTGTGATCAGCACCAGTTTCAGGTACCCTCCAGACTGATGCAGGAAGGTGCAAACTCTTCCTGAATGCCCAGGGACATTGGTTTGAAACTACCACCACTAACAGGCCTGAGTGGCTCCGAGATGTGCACTCCAGCTCTTGGGAAGGGCTGCACTGAACCATGGATTAGGCTTTACCACTTGTCATTAGTAACCACAAAGTTCAATCACCTCTATTTAGTAAAAATCTGTATTTAATGTTTTCATTTTCAAAAGTTATGGAGCAAGTGTAAGTGCTTCACCACTTCAAACAAAGTCACTCTCTCAACTTTTTTTGTGCAAGACACAACTTTGCAAGAATATTAGGAGTTCAGAATCTGACGGATAATCCTTGTGTGCTGCAGGATTCAGAATGACACTGCCAAAATCACTGTCCTGCCAAAGCCAGCACACAGGCAGCCCCCACCAGCACAGGTATCCTGCCATTCAGCACATCTAAGACCCAAACTCCCAGTGGTACCACCACAAAGAGTCCTCTCACTGTCCTCACTACCCCAACCACATGAAAATCCCCTTCAAAGGTGGGAGACACATCCCAGGGGATTCACACCAGGGAAGGAAATTCTCTCCTCATTTTCACTAAGCAGCTTGAGGTATCTGAATGCATCTGAGCCTTGTGCCTTTGATCCAGATTCTGGAGAAAGCAACAAACGTAACACTTCGGAAAAAAAATCCCTAGTGTCGCCCTTAACAGCCCTGAAATCCACTTAGGTTCATCCTTTCAAACAATTTCTTTGAACTTCTTCATCAGACTGTAACACACACATTTACTGGTGACAAAATCCCCACAGCACCACTCCCCCAGCATCAGCACTGTCAGAACCTGACACAAATCCCTCAAAATCCACAGGCACCTTCCTCCTCTCTATAAACACACCTGCTAAATGGCATTATCAAGGACAAGAACCTCAGAGGTCAGCCTTCCCAAGAACACAGAACTCCAAGAAGTTTTTACATAGCTTGCTCTAAAAATAAAACCTTTTCAGAAGGTTAACTAGAAGCTGGTGCTGTGACCAGATGTGTTTCCCCATCCTGTCAACACAAACTCTGAGTTAAATGAGGAAGGGCCACTGAATCACCTGGGTGCTTTTCAGCAGCTCATTCCTGCACTCAGGTAACACTGAGTTGCATTGGGCCCTTCCTTTCTGTGCCCTTTGGGTACCAGCTGAGTGCAGGGCAGCACTTCTGAAATACACTACACACAGCTTGAGAAAATCAGATCAAAGCTGCTCCAGGTTTATGCAGAGTGCAAGATGAAACAGCACACCTTGTGCTCCAGAGCAGTGCTCCAGTGGGAGTCTGCCTCACACACAGCAGCTGTGGGAAGAGGCTGCACCTTGTGCCCAGCCCAGCCTCAGCTCCCAGCACAGGTATATCCTGGGGGGGCACAGCCACATCCGTGGTGGGGCACAGACAGCACAGCACAGGGCATCCCTCACAATACACCCCCTAACTACCAGTGATTTCCTAATAAGCCACAAGGAAACCACAGTGCTGGTACCTGCAGCCCCTGCTTTTGCAGGGCTCTGATTCTGCACAGATTTCAAACATTGCAGAGAAAAATCAACAGGAGGAAGGAATATTTGCTTTCATTCAATGCTTCTTAATTAAAAGAAGAATGGAACATTCCTACTGACTTCAAGCTTTCATGAAAACTTCCTTAACTAAAAGCCATCATACCTCATGAACTACAAATGGGGAGCCTAAACCATAATCCACGGAATAAAGGGCTTCCTTCTTTAAAGCACATCAGAATCACAGAATCATTTAGGCTGGAAAAGACCTCTGAGATCATCAGGTCCAACCTTTGACTGATCACCACCTTGTCAACCAGGTCAGAGCACTGAGTGCCACGTCCAGTCATTCCTTTAACACCTGCAGGGATGGAGACTCCACCACCTTCATCACTTAAGTTGCCACAGGTTTATACAGGAGTAATACCTTTTATTACATCTGATAGTTTGAAAGCAGTTTAGATGTAAATAGTTTGGGCACTCAGGCTCCCCCAGCTGTGCTCACAACTATTTCACTGCTGTATCAGCCTTCCTGTGATTTCAGCTTGTAACACAAAGTACCATAAAAATACAGCACTTAAAACTGGAAGTGAACTTTTCCATAGAAAAAAAAAAGAGTAATTTTATTTTACAAAGACCTGACCATGTCTGAAATCACAGGGAAATTTACTGATTTCCAGGCTCTTTGTGCTACTGCAGCCTAATTCTCTCCTGATCTTTCAAACCCCAAGTTTTGAAAAATACACTAACTAGTACAGCACACAGATTCTGCCCAAAGCTTTCCTCATGTTCTGTTGTCAGTGTGGTCTGGCCTCACAGGTACCAGCAACAGCTTCTTCTGCACCAGCTGCACCTCGAGCAGCCCCAGGGGAGCCCTGCAGCAGGTGTGGGCTCAGTGCTCAGCAAGGACAACACTGGCAGGAGCTCCAGGCATTGGTTCATTCACAAAACTCTGCCTGCCAGGCATGTTGGGCCCACAGAACTGTACACACAAAAGCAGATTTTGGTTAAAGCAGCAGTCATAACAATAAACAAGAGCAGACCAGAGCAGACTGGCTAGCACTGATTTCCCTTGTTTTCAATACAGATTAGCATCATCTCAGCTTGGCATTTCATCTTCCCTGAAATTAATTCAAGCACTCAGCAAATGAACGAAAAGACTGTCTACATCTACAAATTTGGGGGGAAGATGGTTTCATTTTCTTTCTTTGCAAAGGAAAGAAGAAACCCTGGGAAAGTTTTTCTTCTCCTGCCCTTCTCCCCCTCCTCACCCAAACACACCGATGACAGGACAGGCAGTGGCTCCTTTGGCGCAGAATCAAGACATTCTGCATTTAGGGCACACACAGGATGGAAAACCTCAAACCTCCATTATCATCACTGAAATAATGTGCAGATATTCCGTATATTTTGATAGGACACCATGACTATGACCGCCTGTAATGTATTTGATGCATATTGTCACTGCAACTCCAGAATTTCAGCACCTAAAAAACCAGAACAGCTTCCTTCCTATTGAGAGGGGATTCCTCCCCTACAGCTATCAGTAATCATCCCATAAAAGGTACAGAAAAATAATTCTGTTTTAGGAAGTTTGTAACCCCTAACAGATATTGGTAGTTCAATTCCACAATATAAATAACAAAACAGAGGAGAAAGCCCAGGGCCTTTTAACACCAGTACACAAAGAAACATGTTCTTGCATTATTAGGAGCATAATCAGTCCCACGATTTCTAAGCTTATGGCAAAAATGATCTATGACTCAAGATAAGGT
>VWZG01010450.1:93392-107902 GCA_013396735.1 Grallaria varia | reverse complement strand
GGCACACCGAGCCGCGCACCGCGCCTGCGCGCCGCCCCCGCCCGCGCCTGCGCGCCACCGCCGAGGGGAGGGGCCGGCAGGGAGCCGGGGAGGGGCCGCGGCGCGCGCGCAGCAGGGGCGATGTCTGGACTGGGCTGTGCCTGGACTGGGCGGGGTTTATTGCGGGTGGGGTTTGTGATTGGCGGTGTCTGTGTGGGCGGGGTTTGTGATTGGCGGTGTCAGTGTGGGCGGGGTTTGTGTGGGGCGGGAATTGTGAGGGGCCGTGAGGGCAGCGCAGGGACTCTCCGGGGATGGGGCGCTCTCTCTGCCCGTCCCGTGCCAAGGTGTTCCAAAGGGCCCCCGTTACCCAACAAACCACTGCATACCCAGTTTCGCTGCTCTGTCCCAGGTCTGTGAGTGTTTCACCTTTCCAGACCCTCCTCGGCCCAACGTTTCGACTCCCGGGGCCCTGGGCAGGGCCTTTGTTCCCCCTGCAGTGGCCACCGCGAATCGCTGTGCCTGGCAGACTATCCGCAGCTTTTCTGCCACAGACTGCAATGTACAGCTGTGTTTTACCTTTTAAATACAAAAAAGGCTATTTCTGTGAATGAGTGTAGAATCCTGTTCCTCTCCAAGGCTTCCCTGCCGAGCTGGGGCAGTGAGTACAAACCTTGTCCCCAGCCTGCTCACATCATCCCCAGCCAACTGTTTGCTGGGTGACTCAGAAAAGTAGGAGACAAGGATAACACACAAATAAACATCCACTTGAAGCTTCTTTCTTGGGAATGTTAATTTGTTTTCCTTCTGGGTAGACAGAAGCACAGAATAATGTTCTTTCCTGCTACAGCCATTCTGAGGCTATAAATAAAGATGCAGCTCAAGGTGAGGGCTCTGGATTTAGAATTGCCAAATGCACGGAAAAGAACTGGAGAATAAAATGGACTTTTAGTTCTGTCACTCAGCTGGCCCCTCCATGTGACTGGGGGACTCTTGCTGGTCCTGCAGCACATATAAACTATTACCAGCAATAGCCATACCACACGTATTCTGAGTTAACTTCCCCTGTAAATAACGAGCAGTGAAATTCCTGTAATTCGGATTTACAGGATGAACATCCAGGAACTTGGGCCACAGCGAGTGCAGGTGTTTCATAAAAAGATGAAAATCAATTGCAAATATTTTATATAAGAAAAAAACCCAAACGATTCTCTGGTTGAAGAATAAATAGTAGTCTCTGCCTGCGCAGCCTGTGGTTCTGTCTGTCAGGAAATGTGGAGCATCCTGATGGACACAGATGTGGGGCCAGCACTGGCTCTTGAGTGCTCTGGGTTCTGCAGGATGCATTTGCTGTGGGCAGTCCCCTGGCTGTGGCGCGCAGCTATCGATCCCTCTGCCTCCAAGTGCAGTCTAATGGACAGCACTGATGTGCTTCAGAAAGGGTTTTAAAGCTGAATGTTGCCTCGTGTTCTAGAAAAGACTTCTCTGTGTTGGTTATACAGACTTGTATCCAAACGAGACCTGCATGGTATGTGTAGGTATTTGGTTCATGATCAGAATCTCCCCTGGGGTGGCTGCGGGTGAAGCTGCTCCTGGGAATGTTTCCTGCCCGTGTCTGTGTGTCTGGCACAGGGAAAGGCTCTGCCAAGCACTGGCATCACCACGCGGTTCATGAGAATTTTTTACAGTCCCCAACGATCCCCCTGGTCAGATAAATGGCTCCCTCAAACTCTGCTCCCCAAGACCTGCAGGTCCCGCGGGTGTTCCTGCAGGGGTACCTGGGGCAGGGCCAGCACCAAATCTGTCCCCAGGATCCATGAGCCAAGGCAAAGGCTTTGTCACAGGAGGGTGAAAGCAGCGAGGAACACAAAAGACAAACACAAAACACACAGAGATAAACACAAAACACCCAAGGGGGTCAGGATCTTACCTGGGATTGTGTATTATTATTAAACCTGAGGGCTCAGTCTCCCTGCTGGAGGCAGAACAGCCCCTGCTGGGCCCTTCCACCATGAATTTGTCACATCTTTATCAACTGTTTATATATTTGACCCATCAATATCCCACAGAAATCAAGCAGGAATAACCTCCGTGAAGGCGATTCAACCACAATCTTCACAGGGATCTCTATGTTCTGCCAAAATCTAAACAATAATAATTCATGCAGGGGCCGGAAAGGGCTTTAGCTGACTTATACAGTTATGAAAAACATGCCCCAAAACGCCAGAAAGAAATCAGGGTGATAAGACTAGATCAGAAAGAGGCATCCTGGGAACTCCTGACTGAGGTAGAAAAGGACAGGCTATTTCTTCCCTTCAGAATTTACTAAATAAAACAAGCAGTGCTTCTTCCTGTTTCTGGTAGTGTTTTTCCCAAAGCAAATCTGTTCCCTAAAAGCAAACATGACTTGCTGTAGTATTCCCAGATTTTAGATGGGGGGGGGGGAACTTCAGGAGTTGAGTGGTGGTGTTGGAAATTCTCATAGTGTTTCCCCAAACTTTGGAAAATTCCACCCACTATTCAGTCCAGTATTCAGAACCCAATGTTCCAGGAGTGATTTGATATCCTAAAAACCCCACAATATTTCTAGTATTAATTTTTGTGCCAGACCCTGCCTGTGGGCACATGAAACCCTCCCAATTCTGCCCTCCCACAGGCAGAGATGGGACAGTCTGTAAGAGCCAGGTAGGTATTGGTGGAACACAAACCATTCCAAGGTCCCAGGCTCCTGATAACTCTGAGTTGTAGCACTATTTCTTCAGCATCTCCTGATAATCTCATGCTTCTTGGATGTTTTGGTGGATTTTTTAAAGACACGTCAGCAAGAGCTTCTTAATGTACTTCCTCAAGCTTCTTTGTAAACTGAAATAAGAAATTACAGCCTAAGGCCTCCACAGTGTTGCCAGGTGTGAATGCCAAGGGCTTTTCCTTGGCAAAAATTTTCCATTGTGGCTGTCAAAGTGGCACTAGTGGTAGGAGTCACATGGCAGAGGGAAGTCCCTGCCGTGTCTCTGCTCCCTCTCAGCAAAGGTTTAGAGCCTGACCCGCCAAGCCACAGAGATGGGAGCTGGAAGTTTATCTATGTGGGAGGAATCCCCCACGTGAAATTTCCATGCACCAATGTTTCTAGTCAAGCCAAAAATGCTCCTTGAATCACTTCCTCAGAGGTATTCTGGTGCTTCTGCTTTTTGCCTGAGTAAGACAATGAGGAAGCAGATGAAAATGTCAAGGCACACAGAGGAAAGGACTGGCCAGGTCTGCAGGAAAACCCACAGGAATTCTCAGCTCACGCTTTGTCCTTCGCTCCAGAGTGAAGATGCTGGTCCTGTGTCATGGACTGCATCAGTTAACAACACCCCCAGTAAAGTCCCCTTCAAAGGTAGAAGTCCTTAAGCATTTTCTTCCTTTCTGATGCATTTTACCCTTTCAGATTCAGGTAATTTCTGGACATCACCTACAGTGTACCCAGGAGGTGACACTTCTCTTGGCTTCTTGACAGAGAACATGAATATATCGGCTCTCACATCTTTATCTTCTGGACTTTATTTTCTGGACTTTGTGTTTTCAACCCAAATTATTTATTTATTAACATATCTTTTTTTCCCTCCAACTCCCAAAGCCTCTGTTTCATTCCCTGATTTCTTGTCTCCATTCTTCCCATCCCATTTTCTCATTTTCAGGAGCATGTGACGAACACTCCAGCAGTGACTCCAATATGCTGAGTGATACTT
Organism: Grallaria varia; assembly: GCA_013396735.1. Taxonomy (NCBI): domain Eukaryota; kingdom Metazoa; phylum Chordata; class Aves; order Passeriformes; family Formicariidae; genus Grallaria; species Grallaria varia. The sequence continues at coordinate 104,195 of VWZG01010450.1, read as the reverse complement.
TTAAATTTCTATTTATCAGCCTTGGTCCAGAAACCTCCCTTCCCTTCTGGAGGCATTCATCTGTAAGGCACAGGTTTGACCCCAGTTCCTGATGGACAGGGTGTCGCTCTGGAGGAACTGAGATCAGGGTCAAAAATATTTTCCTACTGTTCTTAAGAGAAGCTAAACAAACACATTTAAATAAATGAGGAAGGAAGGGAGGAAGGAAAGGATCTGCCAAGTATTTGGTAAGAGGTGACAATACTTCTAAGCTACAAATCCCTTAAATTTAATCTGGGAGCGGGCAGGTTCCCAAGGGAAGCTGCAGGGCCTCCCTGGCAGTGCTGCAGCTCCTTCTGCATTGAGAGAGTTGAGTGTTTCCCCGCTTTTGCACTGGCTCCGACAACATTGCTCCATGGATTTGTCCATCAGAGGGCATTAGAGGCCGCTAAAATCCCTCATGTTTGAACTAACTAGAGAAAACAGTCCGTATTTCTTTTTGTCCAATGAGTAGTGGCTTTGTGTTCTTTCTGTGTCGTGTCTTACTGACTTACCCGGCTCGTGGTGGGTACATTTCAAATGTGAAGAAACTTCTTAAACAGTGAGCCACAGATTCTCTTTTGCATTCTCTGCTTTCCAATTCCTACCTGACTGCAACAGGAGCTGTTAAACAAGAACAGGGCAAGTAAATGATGGATTGTACTTCAGAGAATTTACAGATTCTATACAAAATACTCACACTGGAACTTCTATCCCAGAAAGTCAAATCATCAGAGGATCGTTCAAATTGTAGCACATTGTTTCACACAATCAGTTCTAAATGCTAATGGTTCTGTTCCAGTAGAAATCTCATTTGGATGCAAAACATCAGGAGTTTAATCTCTGATGCTTGATCTGATAAAAGAAATAGTCCATTATCAAGGCCTCATAAGAGCTCAGATATTCTAATTGCACTTAATAGAATAGAATATTTTCAGAAATGGAAGCTAATGCCATGCACTGGAATGGGACACAGTGCTTGCCCGTTTGCCTTGGAGCTATAAACAAGCTCTTTGTCAAGTCCCAGTTGAAGTTTGTTGGATTGCAACCACTCCCACTGTATGTGTTTATGTTCTACAGACTTCAGGAGAATGACATCATTTTGTAGATCTACTTTCCCCAATGAGCAATTCCTTCTTCACATACTACAGTCATTGCAGAGGTTAAATTACTTAAATATTTTAAAGCAGTATTTTAATTGTTCTAGATGACTAATCAGCTCAGCCTGGATTAGAACATTGCCCCAAAGGACAATTCGAGGTTATCACTTCCTCTCCCTGACATTCCGTTTCCTTGCTGGTTTATCACACAAAGGATCAGCAAGAGGAGCTTTCAGCTTTCCCCCAGTCCCCATCTCCCCTGCATCCCGCAGTGTTTCCACTGCAGGCAATGCAGGATTCTCCATAAAATCACATTACACTTGTTTGAGTGCCTGTCTCCAGTGCCTCATGATCAGCTCCCAAAGGCTACTCACGCCCAAACAGACCCACCCAACAAGTGAATGCCCATCATCAGGTGATCTGTGAAATTAAAACCAGTCACAACTTGCACAATAAGGGACCGGGCCTGACACTTTTTTCCCTGTCACTGTGTAAAACCCTGTGCAATTCCCATTAACCTCAGTGGAATTATTTCTCAGTTCGATCAGGTGATTTTAGATTATAACCACACAGTCTCAGAGCCAGGATTTGGGTTCAATACCATCAGCACATCCATCAAGCATATCTTTGAGCACAGTTGCTGTGCAGAGGGCAGAAATGCCTCCGGACCAGCCTGGGCACCTTTTTTTGTGCCTCTGTCTTCCTAAGAACTCAGGTGTAGGAAAGGGACTGAGGAGGGAAAGGGAAGTGTCTATGGAAATCTGAGTCTTTAAGAACTGGGAGAATGTCAAGAACAGAATTGGGCTTTCTGCTTCTTAAACAACCTCTCTGTAAGCCTCGTGTCAGCCTGTATGAATTTATGAATATAAAGACTCTTTGTTACTGAACAGTTTTCCCCAACTGCTGCTGTTTCCTCCCCATGACTCATGCCATTAGCTTATGCTGCCCTATTTAACTGCAACTGCTGCCTAAGCCCACACAAGCTTTTCTGAAACAAAGTTTTCAAAAAGCTCCATTGCAATAGACACCCAGCTGTTTTAATGGATGGTACCTGGCTGTGTCCTGTGCATAAAACACATGCTGGGTTGCTGGGCTCCAAATAATGCTGAGCAGCATGGAGCCTTCAGCTGGGGTGTCTTTGAGATGCTGTTAGATGGAGCTGGAAACTGGGGATGAAGCTTACCTGGGACAGGAAAGTAACAGCACTACTGCTGGAAATTCCATGAGGAGAAACAGAGGAAGGTAAATTTTAACCCCATTGAAATAAATGAGACTTGAGCGCCATCCTGGGCCTGGGTGAGAGATAGACAGACAGACAGATGGATGGACAGACAAATGGGTACCTGCTGAATGGACAGACACCTGCTCACCAACCAGGGGCTCTATTTCTGGGCCTGCCTGTGCAGCGTTGTTGGACCTGACACTGCTCAGTGTTTTTATGGACAGCAAACTGTTACTGGACTGGCACCAATGTCAGGACCTCAGTCTAGAGCAATAATTAACTCCCTGCCTGCCACCTCATAGCAAAGTCTGACATAAACTCTAGGAAGCATTGCCAGGGCTGGAGACATCACCTTCACCAGCTTTCTTTTTGTAGGAAGCCACATGGGGCAGGAGGCAGAGTGTACTGGGCATGGTGAGGGCTGTTTGCTGTGTCTGAGAACAGGGGGCTCTCATTGCTCTTAACCCTTAAACAGCAGCATCCCCAGCACTGTGAAGGACCCTGGAGCCGTGACCCTCTCTCACCATGGTCACATTTGCGTTTTCCTGGTGAGCTCTCAGCTGGTATCCAAACACAGATCCAGCCTTTCTGGTTTATTTACTTTTTAAATTATCTGGCCACATGGACAATAACAATGTTGGAGAATTGAACTGCTGGCCACTAGTAGCATTCCTTGCCTTAAACTTGAACCTGACCCTTTAAGGACCTGAGCACTCACTGTCCTGCTTTGCATTTTTGGATGCTTTTTTTATTGTGGGTGTAATTGTGCAGTGCTGCAGGTCCACAGATTTCCTAAATATCATCATGTGATTGAAAGCAGCAGTGCAACAAAGACACCACCTCTGCCTTACTCACAGTCCTAACAGGGATTGAGAAATAGCAAAAGCATTCCAGAGCTGCAAAGGGCAGGGAAAAATGCCAAGCTCCCTCAGAGTATGCAGTATGACAGGAAAAGCCAGCTCCAACAGAAAGGAGGCAAGAGGGCAATGCTTCCAGGCTCAGTAAGAAAGGAAAAGGTTACAGCTGTAAAGCACATGAGCTTCCTGCAGCTTAATCCTGTAATAGAATTGCACTTAAAATATTTTCTTCTGTTAAACTGGCAGGATTGAAGGGGTCAATCCATCTTTTCCTTCCATATAAGGATCTCAATTTAAATGAAAAGTAATGACACCCTTTCTTGACATGGTCATGGCACGACAACCCAGAAGAGGGTCTTATTTGAGCCATGTGGGAGCTGGAAGGCTTTAACCCAGGAGCATGGAAGGGATTCAATTGCAGTTTAAAGATGAGAAGCTGCACACATGTAGGTTCAGTGCGAGTAAGTCTGCCTGGCCTCCACGTGGCAGCTTTATCACCTTCCACCCAAGTTGTGTAACTCAGCCTTTACTACAGATGTGCTGTTTGCATTTCAGGCACTTGTAAGGGCTCCCACTGCAACCCAGACCCTTTGTATTAGTGCTGTACAAGCACAGAGGAAAAAGCAACCCCTTCTCTGCAACCTAAAGGGGAAACAGGCAAGCAGTGCGGAGGGTGAGCAGCAGAGGTGCTGTGCCTGATTTTGGGCACACAGCCAGCACTAACACAGCCTCAGCCCAGGACCTTTCCCAGATCAGGGCCTGTCCTGCTGGGAAACTCTCCCTTCCCCAGATCCTCAGAGAGCAGCTGAATCGTCTCTAGGAGGATGTAACCTCGCAGCATAAGTGAGGATAAACACTAAGAAGTAGCTTCTAATTTGGACATTACAACAACAAACAGGGAGTTTAGCGTTTTTTTATTCACTACTACTCCTACTAGAAGTTACACTATCATTAAGATCTACCTCTATATTGCCTCATCTCTTGGCAACACTGCCTTGTGCATCCCCATAACCCCGCTGTCAGCCTTCCAGTGGCACTGCAAACGGGATGTTTTACAGGGAGAGATGCTGTGCCAGGGCCTGACCAGGCACAGCCCCGCTGATGCCACGGCATCACACTCAGCATTGACTGCTGCAGCAGCGCTGGCACAAACTGCTGAGTGCACAGCAGGATTTATAGCCCAAATTCCACAGGACACACCTTTAACATCCCGATTGGTCCTGAATTTGGGTATGTACTGCCTATTCATGTCTGGATATTGGCTTACACTCCAGGTCTTGCAGGAATGCACTCTCTGTCCTTTGTCTTTATGTCCCAGCAGCCATTTCAGTGCATGCTCGGGTGACCAGAGCGTTCCGAGAGCCATTCCCAGCGTGCAGCTGCCATGAGACACCACGTTCAGCCACCATTCCCTCTGCCCTGCAGCCAATCCATGTGTCTGTAGGTCTGAGCATGTCCAGCTCATTCCCCCCTTTTTATGATATCTGGCTGAAAAGTCAGTGATGCTCCCCCTAGATCCAGCTTTGCTTTACTTGGGAACTGCCATTGTCAAGGCTTATTTCTTACACATTTTGTGTGCAATCTGATCCTTCAGGAGAGTAATAAAGAGGGTATAACTAGAAATCTCATCAGTCTCTTTCGGGAAACATTTATAAACAGCACAGAGCAGGCTCTAGTGAACCTGAAGTTTACCTGTGTACACAGTGCCCACACAGTGCTTGCACAAGGCAGTTATTAGGTACCAACTGGTGTCTTTTCAGGGCTAATGGCAACACTGAGCTTTTACTTTCCATGCTACAGAGACTGCCGGGATAATGGAGCCCATAATTACATCCAGCCACTTGTTAGGGCTCAGATTACAAAACCAGATTTATGTGCCAGACCTTCAGGAAGTAAGCCATGGAAGGAATCTCACAAATAACCTGCAATTATGTTAATGCAGAGGGCAGGGCCTTCCCTTAAGAGCTCTCAGACTCACTAGAGTGATCCCGGCCAGCTGATGAGAGCCAGACATGATGCTGTGGTGGAAAGAAAAGTGAAGCAGGAGGTGAATTACAGCAGGCACAGCTCTGGTGCCTCTGTACCCGGGGCTGTTTAGGAAGAGATGTAAAGAAACAAAGCCTGTGGTGTGGGGCAGTCAAACAGCACGGCAGGGTCTGTGCTGCTGAAGGTCCTTGACACCAGCTTTACTCTGCATACACTGGACAAACCCAGCTGCACATTCTCAGTGTAACACACAAAGTGAGTTCCTGAGTTCTCCCCTCACTCTTATACCTCTTTCCAACATTTTTCCAACCCAACAAAAAAATGAGGCTAGGACAGATCTTAAGAAATTTTGTTGTCTAACTTCCACCTTCACAGAACCTCCATTTCTCAGATTCTTCACCTTCTCTTAGTCCTCTACACGTGTTCCCTGCAGCCACAGGCCTGGATACAAGCCACCCAAATATTTTCAAGCTCAGTTCCACACCAGCTCAGGCCCATCTCTGATCTGTGAGCAAACACTCTTTATCTATAAACAACCTGCTCTTTCCCAACTCCTCGCAGCAGGAATGCAGGCTGGGCTGTTTCCAGGCAGAAGCTGTCACACACAGCCCTGTAATTCCCCAACATGTTGACTTTTGATCATTTTATTGATCTGCTCTACAGAATATAGGGAGTCTATCCCATTCATTTTTCCTATTAAACTCCACTTCCTTTTCTATAAATTGAATTTATAGATGATTTATTGATATTTGCAATGACATCCTTCATGCCATTGATTTTCCCCCTGTTCACACAACCCATTAGAACATTTTGGACCCTGGTTATAATGAGAGACTTGAGGTTTTGCACCATGGTAAATATTCAGATGTAATTACAGAGCAGAGGGACGCAATTGAAGCTAAAGGAACACAAAACAGCTCAGAAACATTTTTCACTGCACAGTGGAAAAGAAAGTCACTTCACATCCCAGGGAACAGTGCAGCTGATGTCTGCGCCTGCCTGGCATCGTGCTGCTCTGGCACAGGGCCTGGGCACCTTCCCTGGCAACTGAGCTCAGAGGAAACACAGGCTGAAGAGGAATGCACAAAATCAGTATGTTTTAGGAAAGATTTATTTAAAGAAGTGAAATAGCTGTGTGGATATTGGAGGCTATGCCGGCACACGTTAGGGTGTGGGTAACATGAGCTCAAGGGAGGGTGATCTGCTTCCTCTGTAACACAGGGAACCACCTCTGCTTCTCTAAAGCTCTCAGTGTGACCTTCAGCCATCTGAGATAAGACCTCTTGTACCCTCAGTGGTAAATTTAGCACAGATGTTTCTGGAAGCAGCTCCCTTACAAGGCATCCAAGGCTGGCTTACAGAGAAGGAATGGTTTGAACCTAACAGGAATAACTCCAAACCTCTGTCTCCCTTATTCTAGTGCAGCTACGCATCATGGAAGCACTGAATTGCCCCCACACACTGAGCCATCTGCTCTATTTATTATACTCAAAAACATGCTCCAAAAATTATAAAATCCCAACGAGACCAAAAGAACACAGAGAAAAAATTCCTGTAGTCTCTCCCTCTGATATTCCATCTGTGCAGCTTTTCCACAGCACACTCTTTTAGCAGACCTTTACAGATTAACCCCTTAGGTACCAGAGAGACATCAATTTATGACCATCTAAAAATTTTCACAAGAAGCAACAGTAAGCAAGTTACAGAGCAACAGGGAAAAGGGGAGAGAGAAATGACAGCCCAGAATTCCAGCAATGGAGGGAACCTTGTCTGGTGCATGAGGTGCCTGTAGGACAATCAGACAGTTATGCTCCTGGCTGCTCATGATGACCCTAGGAAAGGGGCCTCGCCCCCCTTCTCCTCCTCCCAAGAGCTGTTTATCTGGTCTGTTTAGACTACAAACTCTCCAGGGCCACATGTCCCATGCTCAGCAGCCTCATTCCCTTTAACATTTCCTTTCAGGGCTGCGGTGTTCTTTTATTTGTATGCCAAGGTTTTCTAATCCTTCAACTTGGGGAGGAGGCTGTCACTTGGACCTCCTCAGGCTCATAGAATAACAGAATATCCTAAGTTGGAAGGGACCCATAAGGATCACTGAAGTCCAACTCCTGACAGCACTGTCCTAATTTCTCTGCTGCTCATCATTCTCCTCACTGCAATCCTTTTTCCTCTTCAACCTTTTTTGCTCTCTCTTTCTTCCATTCTTCTTTTTCTTTTCACCTTCTCTTTTGCCTCCACAAACTCAGGCTGAACTTTCTCTATCCCAATAAGGTTCTCAAAACAAACAGGAGCTTGTGAATTATTAACAGCGCAGACTAAAAACAGCATAATTTTTAATGACAGCCAGACCCCAAGATGCAGGTACTATTGCACAGATCACCTACCTTGGACTTGGTGTGACTAGCCCTAAATGTTCCTAATTTGCCAAGAGTGCTTTATAGAATGACAACTGTGAGGAGGAGGAGGAGGAACATAACTTGTGGGCCTTAAAAAGCCCCATGGGCTTTTCTAGTACTCTTCTGTGTACTTTACACTTACTGTGCTGATCAGACTCCCAGAGGTTTGTCTGTACAACCCAAACCAGCACAGCAAACAGAACCCTACAGATTCTGTGGTTCCTGAACACAACCACCCTGTTGGGGTGTCCTGCACAAGGTGAATGGGGGAACAGCACCATATGCAGAAACTGTGGAGTAAATTCCCTGCTGCTGTGTACCAGGATCCATGAACCAGAACGAAGAGCCTTCCAGTGGTGGAAGCCTTCCAGCAGGAAGCTGTAGCAGTGGAAATGGAGCACAGCAAGCACACTGCTAAGGGTGTGCAAGTAGCAGGAAGGCAGGAAACGCGAGGCAAACACCTTGGCTCATCTTACAAACCCCAGAGTATTACAATGGGATACAAAGAGAAAACAGCACTCAAACAATTTCCATAAAAGCAGGACAATCCCTTATTTGGAGTATGCACTAATTTCCTATGGCTTTCCTCATCTAGTCCAATGACTGACTGAGTCAGAAAGATTTCGACAAAGCTGATTAAGAAACATATAACCACAATAAAAGTCCTTTCACTTGTGAAAGCTTCTTGCAGTGTGTAGAGCCTTGATGGAGAAAGATGGCACCAAATTTGTGAGCTTCCCAGCTGAACAGCTCTGTGCAGGCTTGGCAGCTGCACCCATAAAGGAGGTTAAGGGAAACCCACAAACCAGCCTGAGTCACCCCGGCAGCCCTGCGGGTCCTGGCAGTGTGTGACTGCTGCGGGCCATCCTGGATTCCACAGCTACATCTCACCCAGGGAGAACAGAAAAATCAGCTGAAAAAACATCCCATGTGGGTCACTTACAAGGACAATAAACACAGTTTCAGAAAGGCACATTTTACCAAGCAGAAGTGATGAGTTGACTGCTTGCAGACAGAACCCAGCTTTCTACTTCTCTTACTCTGGCTTCAGATACAAGACAATAGTCATCCAGCCAGGCCTGAAAAGGGAAGGTGCTAATGTCCCCAGGACAGCCTGTGACATCAAACAATTTCTAATATGGTGGCAAAACCCTGCAACTTTACGTATCTCAGTTTGCCTTTGTGTCCATAACATACAACACGTGAACTGGAAAGTTCAAGGATGGCATTTGGATCACAGTGTTGCAAAGGCTGGAAATCCTCTCTGTTTGAAAGTGTGGGAAATTAGATTAAGTTCTATTCCTCTATTGTACAAAGACCAGATTAAATGACCTAATCATCACTTCTGGCCTCAAATCTGCTACATTAATGAGCAGAACACGCACTGAGGAAGAAACACCCACTGTTGGAGCAGTACTTTCAGAAATACAGAGTCATGAAGAAATAATACATTGTAAACTACTTTTTTCTTAAAACAAACAAACAAACAAAAAGGCGAGAAAGGCAGCAAGGGGGTAACACCCCCACAAAGCTGGGCAATACAAAGCTCTCCTTCCCTGGCTGTAACAGCCACAAGGTCAGCAAACAGAACCCAGCCTTGTGCTGGCTCTGGGGGAGGCTCAGACCCTTGGGAGAAACCTACGTGAGTCAACTCAGGCAGGGGCTGGCCTGGCTCAAACATTCACAGCTCAGGAGCAGCATTTCACAATATTCACTGGCTACAAATCTGCCTTGTTCCAAGGACTTCCTGAGGGATTAGGTGCTCAGAGCAGCTCAAGGCTCTTCCCTCTGTGGCCAGCAGAGAATGGAGAGCAGGAACAGGATTATGCTGTGTCAAATTAGTGCTACAGCATGCTAAGGGAGTTTATACAAACCAGTGTTAATCCCTGCAAGTTGTTTTGATCACCAAAAATAATCACAACTTCTTCCTGCTCCTTTCTTTGACATTGTATCACTACACAAGTTTAAAAAAGCTTCGCTGGCCTTGCTCAGCCAGGGGTAATTCCTGGCTGTTGCTGAATAGCTGATTCTGACAGCTATTATAGTATGTCTGCCAGTGAGGCCACTGCTTTGGAATGAAATCACAGTTATTATCTGCAGTTAATTATCCTGCTGGATGCTTCTCTGAAGACCAGACAGAGCAAGGAAGAGTCACTTGGTCTGCAAGGGGGGCAGAACTTAGACATGCAAAAGAAGAAAGAAAAGGAAGGAGAAAATGGAGTACAGAGATGTTAATACAAATCACACAGAGAACAGGATGGCCTCAGGGACTCTTTTTCCAAGTTGTTTGTGGATGACATTAAGAGCAAATTCAAAATTTTATCATAAACCAGCTCTTGCTGGACATAGATGCTGAACTATAAAGAAACACCAAAGAATAGGAAACTCCTAAGATTTTTCCAGCCCTTGGTTAGGGCAGATGAAATCAAGCGCTCATGTCTCTGTCCTGCATTCCACAATGCAGTCATATGAGTGTTTGCATATTTTTTGGTTTACGTGTCGCTCTGTAGTACCATGGTCAAACAGACATCATGGATGTCACAACTTGGTTTAAAAGATAGTGGAGACAATTTCTAACTCGCTGTGGCAGGAATATTCACTGCTGCTGGTCGGGCATTTAGGCAATATAAGAACAATTCTTATACCATTTGAGGACTCTGTAGCCTCTGAACACAACCCCATCAGCACATCCACACTACTGCAGCTAGAAAAACCCTTTCGATTGCAATATAAGGTCTGGGGAGTGGGGGGGAATGTCACTATGGTTCCTCTCTGTACTATGAACCTCCACGTTTCGGGGGAGCCAGCTCACTGCAGATGTAGCCCCTTCTTTGTGTCGTTTCGATGTGACCCGTCTACAGGCGTGGACGGGGATGGGGCTGTACCTGCCCCACCCGCTGCCAGCACATCCTGGGGCTGCTGCACGGCCGGGGCCGTCCTGCTCAGCTCTGGGAACACGACACTGGGCGCTGCAGGGCGGAGGGGCGCGCTGCGGGAACAGTGAGGTGCCCGGCCGGCACGGAATGGGGGTCAGACTGGGAACCGGGGCGGCACAACGACACGACCGAGCCCTGGCCCCAAACCGCGGGGCAGGGCTGGGGGGGCAGAGCCGGGGCAGCCTCCGGGCAGCCACAGCCCGGGCAGCCACAGCCCGGGCAGCCACAGCCCGGGCAGCCACAGCCCGGGCAGCCACAGCCCGGGCAGCCCCCGGGAAGACAGCCAGG